>CM053791.1:695826434-695858934 GCA_028749045.1 Cupressus sempervirens
GATATTGTAAAATTAATATTAAATTGTTTTATATTATAATATTGTAAAATTAATATTAAATAATTTAACTATATTAGTATGTTTTAATATATTTTTGTTATATTTTTATATTTCTATTCAATTGAAGAAAATTAAAAAATCTATTAAAACTACATTATTGTACTTGTATTTTTTTTTTTCAAAGGCTTCTTCCATATTTTTTTGACAAAAAACTTTGATCTATAATTAAGTTTTGTTAAAATGCAATTCTATTTAAAAATATTAACTTAAATATTTTGTTACATATTCTAAGTTAAATATTTTTATACTAAATTTACACATGTGCATTATATTATCTACAAAATGAAAAATATGAAAAAAAAAACAAACATATTCCATAGTTTAAGGAAAGTTTCTCAGATTGCTAAATGGAATATATATCTAGGTTTATGGCTGTTTTGCATATTTTAAAGTTTCTAGTTTGAAAACAAATATAATTTTTTATAATATATAAAATATTTATTAAAAAATCTTACTAATCTTTTATTTATATATATATAAAATTATAATATAATATAATATTTGATATATGTTTATGATTATATATAAGTTTTATAAAAATATGTGAAAATAATTTTATAAGATGATGAAATAAAATATCAATTTTAAATTAAAATTTGATTAAATTAATATTTATGAAAAACATAATATACTTTTTATTATAATTTAATAAATACCACATAAAAAATAAATTAAAAAGATAATAATTATTAAGTAATTTTTTTACAAATTTAAATAAAATATTAAAGTGAAAAAAAATACAATGAAATATATACATTTTTTGTTGTAATTAATTAAATTTTAAATATTTGATATTTGATATCTATATTTTCTGAGGTAGATTTATTTAAGATATCTATCCTAGTATAAACTCAATTTAATTGTAATAACAAATACATGCAACTACATGACACTTGTTATTATTTTTTAAATTTTAATAATGCCAATAGACATTCTACAATGATGAAGTGGAATGTGAATTTGTTAATGTTAGTTATTATTTTTTTAGATTAAATTTGACAGCTTAATTTTTTAAGAAATTAAAATAAAAAGTAGTACGAAAAATAAATAGAGATAAAAGAAAATATAAATAATTTTTGATGTAGTAATTAAATTTCAATAATTTTGTAGTACCCAACATTTTTATAAATAAATTTATTTAAAATATGTAAATTTTTATTATAAATAATTTTATTAACAATTATTTTTTAACTTCTATATTGACACGAAATAATATGCATATATCTCACATATAAAATTGACTCGAATACACTAACTCTGTTTTGAGAAAATACACTTAAAAAGTCAAAAGCAAGATATCTATCACAAACTTCTCATTGAATTCTACTAGCAAATCCCTCTCAAGCAAAGACCATCCAACTCCCTTGCACGTATTGCCCAAAGACCTCCATTCTCCCTGGGTTAACTTACAATGGTGACTAATGAAACAATAGAAAATTCATACAGTAACTTGTACAAACTGCACCAACCAAATCTTTTCAAGGAACCCAACCAGTAAAACTAGACATTTGATCTTCTCAAGAAACCCAACAAGTAAAACTAGACATTTGCCTCGGACTCATCCTGTGAATGCATTCAGAAAAAGAAAGAACACACAAGAATATAACGTTTGGTGCATGGATTATCCATTAACTTAACGTGTTACAGCCGGAATTCATAAAACCCAATTCATAACATCTTGTTCAAAATCTCTGCCATAAAGCTAATTATCCGGCTAAGCAAAGCTGTAAGCATAAGCAACGTGAGCAAACAAGCCTCTCATATAAGTTGCCCATCACCCTGGTTAAATCATAAGCAATAAGGAACTTTGTGTTGCAATCGAAGGAGGAAAGAAAGAGATATGGAGAAGCAGAAGTATGTTCCCATATATCCTTCCATGGGGGAGAGAGTGAGAATTGAGAGTGATGAAGAAAAGGGTGAGTTAAGAGAGTTTTGGAGAAGGGAAATGGAGGAAATAGGAGGATTGGATAGCAGGGAAGTGAGAAGCAAAAGTACAGGTGATTTGCCATTGGCGAGAGTGAAGAAGATAATGAAAGCAGATGAGACGAAGATGGTTTCAGCTGAGGCAGTTGTTGTCATGGGAAAGGCATGTGAAATGATGATGAAAGAGTTGAGTAGGAGGGCGTGGATTCGAACTCGGGAGGGCAAGAGACGTACCTTGCAAAACAAAGACATCTGGAGTGGTGTGAGTGAGAGTGAGGTCTTTGATTTTCTTGTGGATGTGCTTCCTAGACCTAAACCACTCTACCCTCCTCTTCCTTCCTTCAATGCTTTTGATCTTGTTGGTAACCCCTTTTTCACCTATGGGCAGTTTTCCAATGGGTTCACATGGCCTTCTTGAATCTGATTTCACTTAAACATCATATATTAAGGAAAAAGTCAAGTTTGGAAAAGTAAGTCAACTTTTGCTTAACGCTTTCTGTCTAAAGATCAATTGTTAGTGTGTGATGTTCACAGTTAGGATTGAGTCTTGATTCATCATATCAAGTGAATCTCGCTTCATCTTCTCTTCAACATATTGAAAGTGGTAGTTAAAATGGTATCTCCTTTACATTCTTGTTAGTAATTCTTTCTTTACAGTCCATAGTTAGTTTCCCAAAGGGTCCATAGGAATCTTGATTCATCATTTCAAGTGAATCTTAAATTTCATCATCTCTTTGAAATATTGTAAGTGGCAGTCAAAGTGGTATAAAAGTATACTTGAGTAACAAAATTAGTTTATGGATGATATGCAACTTTATACTAAAAAATAGAGTTTTGGAATAACTTATATATATATATATATATATAGTTGTTGAAGACATATACTATAGGGTAAAGCTCTATTATCGAGTACAAATTGGAAAAGCAAACTTGTGATGATACCACATTGCTCATATAAAACCCAACTTTGAAGCAATTTCGACATGGTTGGAAATCTTATAACATTGCAATGAGAGTTTTCTTGTTTGACTTACGTGATTGACAACTTTTAAGGTCTTTTATGATTACAAAGGAAGATAAACTTTATATAATGCTTAAATATGAAATGTTTATAATTTAATCAACATTAATTTAGAAAAATAACATGTTGTGGACTTAATGTATTTTAAACTTAATATAATTAATAATCCTTTGTTCAACTTTGTAGCTTATGTTCCAATGGCTTCATGTAGCCCTTTTAAATTGTGATTCGTTATCTCAAGATGATTCAAGATTTAGGAGAACCACATGAAACCATGGACAATTATCCATAGACAAAGAAAAAATTATTAAAAAGATCAAAAGCATTGAAGGGACAAAGAGGAGGGTGAAGTGGCCTAGAAAGTATGTCCACAAGAAAATCAAACACCTCACTCTCATCCACGCCATTTCAAATCAAGGATTTGATTAGTGTTAAAGTGCATGCACATTTGTTTATGTTTTGAATATGGCGATCTATGCATGAAACCTTGAAGATAACACTCAAAGAAACACCTCAATAGATTTACAATCCTATATACTCTATTAGAGAGACAATCAATGTCATAGATTATATATAAAATTCCTTTTTAAAATATCTTTAAAATAATTTGAATATATATTGAATCATTTTATCATTGTTTTAAGTGTTTTGTAGTTTTTGTTTATGATACATAGCTTTTAAGGTCTTCCATGATTGCAAGGGAAGACAAACTTTCATTAAAGGCTTGGTCTAGGTAAAATATCTTGTAATTTAGTATAAATAAATTTAGAATAATAATGAGTTGTGTGTAAATTAATAACCCTTTCTTTGTCTCCAATCTATGCGATTTCTTTTTATGGTAAATGATGGTTTATTATCCATGTAACAAAAATTGTTTAGAGTGCTTGCACACTTTTCAATATTGTGAATGTAGAGACATATGCATGAATATTTAAATGCAAACTAGACAAACATCTTATAATAGCTCATGATCTTGTATACCAAATAGTAAAATGAATTTACAAGTATGATATATTCTCCTACATAAAATAGAACCCTTAGATTAGGTTGTATATATATTTAAGTCTTTTAATATTTCTTTTAATTTTTTCTTGTTTTCTTTATGATAGACAACTTTTAAGGTTTCCATTAATTGTAAAGGAAGACAAACTTTCCTTGATAGCTTAGTTTAGGTCAAAATATTAACAATTTTGTATAGTTACTTTATAAATTATAGGTTAATTTATTTTGGACTAAAAACTAAAACTAAAAGAATAGATTGTTTAAAAAAATATTCAATGATAATTGTAAACTTTGAATGTTCATGTTTAATTTTATGATATTTTTGTTATTATAACTTGTTGAGTTTTTTGTTGGATTTGTGTTCTATTTGATATCAAGTTCAGGGCTTTTGCTCAAGTTCACAATCACTAGTTTTTTGGTTACACAATGTAAAATTTTGATATGTTTATCAAATGAACTTCTTTTTTATAAGTTCTTTTATCATGTTTAAGGAGTCATGGTAATTTATAATGTTCCATCTGGAGATCCTTGGAAACAAGGATAAACATAGACTAACACATTGTTTTGTTAAGTTAAATCATAATTACAAGCATACAATCATACAAGAGATTGCAACAAAAGACAACTAACCAAACAACCAATTATCCCCAAGCATTCATCACTTACAAAAAAAAAACATTTCTAACTATCTGGATTAAGCATACAAGATTCATTCACATATACAAGTAACATTCATTATGATATTCATTTAAAGCCCAAATATATGTTCCTAGGTGATTAAACCATACAAGTCCATTTACTAGTCTAAAGTATACCCCCTAAGAAATGTCAAACACTCATACCCAAAAAAACATATGATAAGTGAATTGTTATGCTCTATTTGTAGGCAATGCAAGTTGCCAACCCAACCCCCAAATGAACAATCACTCTACCGACCTACATTCAAGAGTTTGGGACTTACAAGATCCTGCCATATACACGTGCATGTACTCATGTGTGGGCACAACCATCTTCAAGAATATAATCAAGTAATGCCAATGGAAGGGTTGGATATGAGAGATGCAAAAAATGATACAAGTATAAGATAACTTTCTCAACTGGCCTAAGTTTGGGAGAATGGATTCAACACCAATCCCAATATCCATAAGGTGTAAATAACTCACTCAACCAACCTAAATCTAGGAGTGTGGATTCTACATGAATCTCAATGTACATGAAGCAAAAGCGTGATATGAAAGGAAACATGGAATATAATCCATTTCTACAATCTAAATAAATACCACCAAGATCCCAATAGAATCTAGGTAGCACACAAAATGAGGCAAGGTTAAAATGCAATATAAAATACACCAAATAACACATAGTGCAACCACTATTCATATTTCAAGGGTACTCACAAAACAACATTGTGATACCATATAAATATAAGTAACTACTGGCACAAACCTCATTGAAACCATCAAATACATCATAATCTCATAAATTAGGCATAAAGCATAATCAACCTACTCATAGAACAACATAAATTACATGACCTGCAAGAGTGTAGAGTACTCATGAGTCCCAACAAGTTCACCTAGAAGCAAGAAAATCAAAGTTGCATCCACCAGGATGACTTACATAAATAAAATGGGAGAGACACTACATCAACTCCTCCCCCCCTAAAAAAAAATACTAGGCTTATCCTTGGAAGCATGTGATCCAAGAATAGAAACCAAGCACACCAAGTCAAAAATCAAAACTAGTAGAACAAGACTAGCTCATTGACTTCTCCATAATTTGAAACAAAACACTCCAATACTCGCAAACCATCTTGTTAACCACATAAAAGGTCAACTATAAGAGAAAATTTTTCATACTAACACAAAGTCCCTCAACAAGGACCTCAATATGCACTAGGAAAACTCTTCTAGCCATGAACTCTATAGTGTGAGTTGAGGAAAATGCCTCTCAACCTCATCCTAGGGTGCCCAGCTACAACATTCAACTACCAAATAACCAAAAACCAAGGTCTATGCACTTCCAAATCAAATTGGAATAATGAGGAAGAACCATCCCAAAACACCCAAGAACACTACCGTGCAACACATGAACATTCTTAACTTTAACCAAAATCTCACCAACTCACCCTCAAAATACAAGGGATGAAGAGTCTCTTCCAAAATTACACTCTTTTGGGGGTTACTATAATACCCCATTTGTTCATCCTTAGCTAAAAATTATCATATCATTAAACACAATTACTCTTTCATATTCATGAGCATGAGAAGACAATTATAATAACTACTATACATATTCACATGAAAGAGATCAATGGTTACAATGGATTAACTAAATTACCTTAACTAACAATTGAAAGAGCATTTAATCACCAACTACAATATATTTAGCTATCATCATAACCAATCATTTCTTGATGGAAAAAGAGATCACTTCCTACTAATAAAGATATATTACTTTTCATAATCACATGAAGACATTTTTACAACTACTTTACATATTTAGATGGAAGATAATCAACGGCTATAATAGTATAACTGAAAAGAAAATAACTGATTAAACGATATTAACCATCTAATTTCAACTTGAAATTACAAATTCATAAAAGTAAAATACTTTTTACTAGAAGATATTTGAATGTAGATTATATCTCTATTTTGAGTAAGCCTTGGCACCAGATAGAGATGAAAAGCATTGTCAGGAGCTTAACTTCCCAACCATAGGCCCTTAAGTATCCTCATATAATCTCAAGTGATAAAGAGCCTCCCTAACCAAGAATAGGAATGGGACACCATGTCCTACTACTAAGCATCCTAGTGTTAGAGTGTCAATCCACCACTTGACTAGACATAAAAATTGTACCATTTGTTTACCATGAGATGACTTAATCAGCGTTTGTTTTGTTTATCAATTATTTATTTTGTTTCTAATTTCTTCTCTTATCTGGTAGGTATAACCTGCTATTCATTTTCTATCAACCCACACCCTTCATCTTGACCTTGTCGGTCTTCTTGGATGAATCCTAGTGTGGTTACATATACAATTGATCAAATCTTATTTTCCATAGTTTGATCTCTCTACTAGATATGGGCTTTTATCAATCATTCATAACTAATATTTAAGTTCTTATAATAATTGTTGAAATTTATAAGGTTCCTTCATTATATCAAAGGCATACAAAATAAATGCCTCTGTATAGTCTACACTAGGTAGTCTAACATACATGCTCCTCATGCAATGGTATTACCAATCAAATGTACAATGAAATGGTTGATCCTTATGATGACAACTAAATATATTGCATTTTTTGGTTAAATGCTCTTTCAATTGTTAGACAAGGAAATTCAATTAGTCTGTTATAATCGTTGATCTCTTTCATATGAACATGTACAATATTTCTATTATAACTACCTTCTCATGCTCATGAATATGAAAAAGAAACTATGTTCAAAGATATGATAGTTGTTAATTAAGGCTAGAAAAATAGGATGTTATAGTTATTACATCCAACTTAGGGAAAAAGAAGGGTTACAAACATAGAAAGTTGCATAATTATAACCAATAACACTCACAACAAGGAGGCTTCACAGTGCACTTCTTCCTTATGAAGGGACACTCACTACTAAACTTACCACCATGTGTAGGAGCAATGCGGTCTCTATGATACAATAATCTCAACTATCAATAGGAACTAGGGTCATTAACCCAACTAGACAAGGCATCACATTTCAACAAGGTTGTAATAGATTCCATTAGTAGAAAAAGTATTATATATAAATTCTTACCAATACACATGATGGTAATATGTGTCCACAATATGATTTCCCACTAGCCACATGCTAGGATACTAATCTCAACCTATAGCTAAAAATCAATCTCCAACCTTAGGTCAACTTATGAAAGAACAACTCGACTAAGATAATATTATGAATTATATGCAAAGGGAGATATATCAACTAAGTGTCAGGCCTAAGAGGGAGGCTCTCTCAACCTTCCCAATAAGTCAGACGAAGATGAGTTGGGGAAACTTAGAATATCACCATCTAATACTCACTCATCACTAACTTCACTAGTGGCATACCCACACCAACCTACCCACTCAAAGAGAGGAAAGCATAAGAGAAAGACACAAACATCAAGGCCCACAATGAGGATCCAAACTCATAGGTGGACTAAGTTGCACCCAATTAAGGACAACATCTACCCTAGAGGAGGTAAGCTTTGGAAAATCCCATAGTCATAAGACCCATGATCACAGATCAATGCATTCTAAGCATTAGGTTGTGTAATAATGCACTAAGAAACAAATGACCTTCCCTCCAAGAGCCACTGAGAGCCATCATAATACACCAAGAGTTATTAGGAACAATAACCTTCTCATCCAAGCTTTACTTGAATCAACTCAAAAGTGTCAGAAGGGTCTACACAATTTCATCGACACGAAGAACCTAAAGCCATCTAAGGACAATGCAAAGACCACTCACAAAAGAGTCTAACAAGGTTGAAATCCAACCATTCTAGTTTCCAAAGAATGCAACAGACAAAATGTCCATAACCATACAAGAGGAAGAATATTGACACAAACATAGAGCTTAACAAGAAACAATAAAACCTACTTAAACCATATAATCTTATTTAACATAACCATAACAATTTCACCCATCTTATGAGTAGTTAAGAATAACTGGACTTAAACATTTCACAACAAAGCATCAGGAATAAATTACCATTTAACAGGTACATACTTTTATCAACTTTCTTTTTCTTTCGAGATTAATACAATATTTATTAACATTTAACCAAGATACATTTTCATTAGCACCTTTACATCTATTAACAAACACACTAGTATATTCTCTGCAATGTTCTCCCTTATATGCACTATTAGAGGCTCGAATTGAACATGACAAAGTTACAACACAAAACTGGGCAGGAAAATAAAACATTTAGAATAGTCACCATGAGAAAAATAATAAATTCCAAATAGAGGGAATTGTCAATTCCAATAGTAAACATCAAAAGTGCACATTACAACAATAAGTCAAACATGACAATTGTCACAAAGAGAGCAATATATAAATTTGATGACTAGTCCAAGCAAGGAAATACCAAAATAATGCTAGCTAAAACAACACATGGAAAGATTCACTAGAAAAATAAACCAGGGCATCAATCAAATGACATACATGTGATGACTGAGAACAAACCCACAAGAGGGATGAATTACCACACGATGCTAAGGAATACATCATACTAGCAACATTAGAGAACACATTCACTCACATCAAATAATATACCATCAATGACCCCATGCATATGCATACTATAGTATTCTTAGGAATGCAAGAGTATGATTTCTTAATTACAATTTCTTTATTCCTTTCCATGCAATGCAACATTATCTCATGCAGGGTCATAAGTACATGATTCTAGGTTCATGCAATGTCAAAGAACAATTACCTTTTGAATGCATCATAACCACATAACTTTTCCTAAGATTGAGAAACTAGGAATTTGGGGACGTAAGTCATTAACCCAAATGATCTAATGCAACAAATGATTTCATTCTTTATTACTAAATTTACCATTTCCATTAAAATTATTCCACAATACACTCTCACTTCTTTCTCCTCACATTACTTGAGTCCATCTACTGGATCAACAAGTTCATCCTAATAAGATACCCAAGAAATAAGATCATGAGCTCACAAAGAAAACACTCACACTTATACAATCACAACATAAACCATATGGGAAAGATATACAAAGAGATCCCAATGTTTGAACATGGGCTCTAATACTATATGTAATGCCTCACCCAGAGATCCTTGAAAACAAGGATAAGCATAGACTAACATAATTTTTTTGTTAAGTTAAAACATAATTACAAAAATACAATCATACAAAAGATCACAATAGAGGATATTTAACCAAACAACCAAAGATCCCCAACTGTTCATCACTTATAAATGCAAGAAAAGACCTTGAACCGACTGCAGGAGATCTTAGAGATAAGCTCATTCAATTTCTTGAATTCTTGAATCCTTGATATTCAACAAAGGGATTTCTTGAAGGATACTTGAAGATTTGAATGCTTGGAAACTTGAATTCTTGAGTACTAGTACGTGAGAGTGCTTGATAACTTGTAGATGTTATAAAAAATGGCAGAAATGAATGGGTTTATAAAGGACTCAGAATTGACTAACTCCTGCAGGCTGACCCACATAGAAGTTAACACCCTAGAATAATTCAAACACAAGACTGAGAGTGCTTGATAACTTGTAGATGATATAAAAAATGGTAGAAATGAATGGGTTTATAAAGGACTCAAAATTGACTAACTCCTGCAGGCTGACCCACATAGAAGTTAACACCCCAGAATAATTCAAACACAAGACTGAGACAATGGACCCAAAATAGGGCCTAAGAAAGAACACATTGCATTCTTGATTGGTCCAGAAAAGGTACACTGCATCTGTAATTCACAAGGGTACACTACATCCTTTCCAACCAAGGCCTAGAACCCTCGAGATTCCTTCTGGATCCCAAAACATGCCCCAGATCTCAAAAATCCAGTGCATAAATCAAGATATAGTGTTTTTGGTGCATATAAGATATTTTGAGTGATTGGATGAAGGAAAGGGAGGACCTAGGTGGTTAGATCCTACCTCAATCTTTACGTGATGAAAATAAAATCTTTAAGTAGGATCAATTAGGTCTTACCCAATTCCACCTAGGAGAAATGAGAAGAAAAGGGAAGAAAGAGGAAGAGATGAAAGGATATGACAATCTCACATTAAATAGGTGCTAAACCATCATTAAATTGAAGTTCTTCCAAATAAAGATGGTATATTTAGCCCCCACTTTAGCAATAGTGTGGACTTGATCCAAACTCTTGGTAAAGTAGAGCACAAGGAATACAAAAATCTTATCACAATAAGGGAGAAAAATAAATCATCAAGCCCCAAAGGGATTGAGCCTTTTATAATACCCAAGATCATAATAAGAGAGAAACCATTAACTAAAATAAGAATAGAGAGAAGGGGTGTGATTAATTCTCCAATGAGAAATGTACATCTCATTGTGAATCACAGAAAAACAAAAACAAAAATATGTTACCTGTGTATGGAACTTATCATGTTGTGCTTGAACCTATATATGAGACTTAGCAAATTCTTATGCGTTATCCATATATAATATTTACCATTTATGTCTAGATGAATTACCCTTGTATGGGACTTAGCAATCTGTTATGTGCTACCCATATACCAGATTTAACATATGTATGTGTAAAGGAAAGAGAGACCCAATGTCAAGGATGCTCACTTATTAAATTGAAGGTGTGCATGAAGAATATGTTCTTTTAGGATTGTGAATAATCCATGAAGGGATTCACAAGCTGTGTCCAAAAAGAAGGGATGAAGTAGAAATGTATAGATTTGAGGATAACCTAGGAAGCATACTAAGCATCTAGGGCTTAAGTACCTTAGTCCATACTCAGAATTTGTATTTACTAGCCCATGATTTGGAAGCAGAATGAGTAGAGTGTATGTAACCACATTAAAGTCATTGCTAACAGTTTAACATGAGTAATGACTTTAATAGAGTATACATACATCCACTTAGAGATGATTCCCTTATGAAATGCCCCCAATAGAAGACAAATTAAGGGAAACAAGCACATAACATATATAGAGAGAGAGTACAAAGGGATCTACTCACTTTAGGGTCAGTATGATCATATGATAACATGTAAATATTAAATCAAGGATGAAATATCATCTCTCCCCAAAGGAAGTAGAAGTATGACATAGTGGAAGAAAGACAAGTAAGAGTTACAAAGAAGAGTCTTTTTGGACTACCACTATGGAGACTAAAAAAATTTGGTGCTACCATGTCGCGAATCCAAGTATTCAACACAAGGATACAAGTACAAATAATGAAACATGTACAACATAACATATAACAAAATATAGAAGAAGTGAGATACAATTAGAAGAATGATATGATATTTTAAATCCTTTATGACCTTTTGCTAGTGAAGAAACATAGGTTGTCTTAAGAAATCTAAAAAAACATATGGAAAACTCGGCATAGGGGAAGCACATCACAACATGCAATCACACAAAAAGCTACTATGCTAGAGCACTCACTTCAAACACATTTTCCTCCTCCCCTATCTTGGTCAATAGTATACAAATAAGGTGGATAACTTGAAAGAGGAGTAGTATCCAACACAATAGGAATAATAGCTAAATCTAAAGAAGAACCCTCTTGAGAGTCACTATGATCCATATTATATGTAAGTGCAAGATGGGTAGAAAGCATGATAGGAAAATCAACATCAAGATCAATAAGATTATGCTCATCATCATCTAAAGTATCATCTTCATCAAGATTAATATCAATAGATTCCAAAATACAAACATCACATTTATCTATCTCATTAGTATGATTATCTTCTTCTATAGACATGGGATGATGAGAAGCATGCATATGAGCTTTACCACAAGCCTGCAAATTCTTTCAACATCCACGAGTGTGTTAGTTACACATAGTCTTTCCAAAAAAATTTTGAGAAGAAGAGGGAAAAAAACCATAGGTTCCTTACCATCTTTAGACATGTTAATTGGAGGAACATTAATAGGTTGAGAACTAGAAGGAGGAACCACACTATGAGGAGGAACCAAAATGGAATAAGGGACCATACTAGAAGGATGAACTATACTAGAAGGAGGGACCACACTAGAAGGATTGGTAGATGCAAGAGGTGGTTGACCATTAGAAATAGAAGAATATGAAGAAATAGGTGTAGAAGGTGTAGGCAAAAGACTATGAGAGCTATCCCTAGACATACTTAATGCAACAATATTTTGACATTTATGAGCTTGATTAGATTCAAAAAGATAACAAGGATGACTAGGAGGTGTAGTATGGATAGAAGGCCAAAATAAATCAAGGGTAGCATAATGTAGAGGCCTAGAAGGATGATAAAGAATTTGATTGATCGTCTTAATATCACTGTCATAAGGAAATTTAATGTATTGACGAATAGGAGAAGCAATGGCTTGCATGGAAATCAACCAAAGTAAACCAAGCTTAACTTGGAACCAATGAGAAGTAAGAATGATAATAAAGGTACTGTTCACCACTTTACCATTGAGCTCAACAAGAAAAGAAATGGAACCTTGAAGAGGATACAAGAAACCATTACAAGTTTGAATCCAAGTATCAGTTGAATCATAAAAATTATGATGTATTTGTTTAGCAAACGTTCCTTAGTGATAACATTAAACATTGATGTAGGATCAACAAGACACTTGTAAGAAGGATACTTAGCAATCAAAGTAGCAATATAAAGATGATCATAAGGAGCCTTGAAAATATCATATTCATCAAGTGAAATAGCAAGGGCTCTAGTAAACTTACGGGTAGGTTTAGGTTTAAGTTGATCATTAGCTGTAGATGGAACTTTCTTCTTAGGTTGAAGTGGAGGTTGAGCTACACATTCCAAAGAGTTAATATTATTATCATTCTCTTCCTAAAAAGTGTCATAAGCAACATTTAGAGAAGGAGAATAAGAAGAAGGTTGAACAATGGTATTAGTACATGTTAAGGTAAAGGATTGGTGTAGATTCAAATGTTAGGAGGTGCCACATTTTTGTTTCCATTATCATGAATATCAATAGATAAAGCATTAGAATCAATAAAATATTGAATCTTATGTTTCAACGCATAACACACCTCAATATCATGGCCAGGTTGACGATGATATTGATAAAAGGATTTAGGATAAAAGTCTGGGCTTGATGTAGTAGAAGGAAGAAGGGGTCTAACAAGAGGGAGTGTAACAATATTAGCACTAACCAACCTTCCTACAATGGAATGTAAATATTTGGAGATAGGAGTAAACTTATGATTCATCCAAAAATTATAGGAAGAAACAACGACACCTCTTAATGCAACAACTACTTGAACTCATCTGTTGTATTTGTGGCTTTGTTAATCTTGACATAGTTGTAGGTTTATGGAACTTATTATGATTAGGTGTGGCATAAATCTTATCAATAGGTGTACAAACCATTGGAGTGGTGCTCTCAAACTGACTCACTTGTAATTGATAATGCTGAAGCATTGTACAAAGCTATGAAAGTGAAGTAAACATAGTATGAATAATATTATTTGTAATATCTTTTTGTAAATTCATAATAAAAATATGTTGAATGTATTCATAGGGCACAAAATAAGACATTTGAACATGCAAATGCTTAAATATACCAATAAAATTAGTCACTTTTTCCTTTGGACCTTGTTTATAATGCATAAAATTGGTCAAAGACATTGAAGGACCAATATTATTTTGAAATTGTTGAATAAAGACATTAGCAAGTTTATGAAAGGAATTAATAGAATAAGGTGACAAAGAGAAATTCCATTGCAAATATTTTTTGCACAAGGTACGAGCAAACAACTTAGGTAAAATCCTATGATTATGAACATAATCAATACATAGAACTTGGAAAACTTTAAGATAAGTCATAGGGTCACCTTTACCATTAAAAGTATCAAGGTGAGGCATATCATCTTGTTGAGGAGAAGTGGTATGAATAATTTCAAAAGGTAGAGGACTATCCATATTACACGTAGGCACATCAAACCTAGATTGAATAAATGAAGTAAGTTGTTGCAAAGAAGAAAGAATTTGAGTAAGACTAATGACAGTGGAACCATCGGAGAAAATAGGCAGCATTGACACATTTGATACACTAGGAAGAGACTATAAATTAGATATATAGAAGGTGCTATGAGTGGGACACTAGGAATCATAGTAGAGGGATTAAAATTAGTAAACCAAACATTATTATGTGAAGGTTATAAAGTAGGAAATGAAGTAGGTGAAAAAATCACAAGAAAAGAAGAAATATGAAGACTACTAATAGGAGGATTAGATAGTTGAACAAAAGTGGTTACAATAGGAGAAAAATAAATAGGAATGGTAGAGATAGGTATAGAAATAGGCATGACAACTTCAAGAGAAGTGATAGGTGGAGCCATCCCTATTTTAGATGCGGCTTGAATCAAGGCTTAACATGTGAATGGGCAAGGCGACTAAGAAAACATAGAAGATTAAAATCATGCTCATCATTACAAATCACTTTCTTAAGAGCATCAAAAGAATCAATAGTATCATTATTTTGATTCTCTTGAAGAAGCCAATCATGCATTTTATCAATCTTAGTAGCAAGCTTATTAAATTTTTCAAGAGGAACCCTTAAATATCATCCTCATCATGAGATGAGTGAGAAGAGTCATGCTCCATAGAAGGATAGGGTGATGAGAAACCATAGGATCAATAAGGTTCCTAAAGAGAGGAGAATAGGAATCTGGGTCAAAGTGAGCCATGAGTCTATGACTTCTCCTAATGAGAATACTATAAGTAGGACTTAAGCTTATAAAACTCATACACCAAACAAGGAAAGAGGACACAAAAGGAATCTAACCTTATGATATGAACCAAATTAGAAAGCACACAATATAATCTAATGAATACATAAAGCATGCAAAGATAGATTATAAGATAAAATAATGAAATGCAATAATCTAAGTCCAAAAATAAAGAGGGCACAAGTCAGCTTCACCAAGGATATTAAGGGGGAAACGCGAGTCAAGGATATAAAACCCTAAGTTCATCACATAATCACACTTACACAACTCAAAGAGAGAGTCAAGAAAATTGATCATTTCAATCCTAATTATAAAAAAGCAGATCTAGAAAGATTAGTGCTGGTGAAGTGAGAAAGGAGCACCAATGCAAGATAGAGCTAGTGGGGTATAATTTTCCAGGTTAAAGGTTATCTTGTACTAAGAAAATTAAGCTAAAATTTTGAAGGGATTTCAAGAAGGTGAAAAAGAATAGTGGGAGAAAATGTAGGTTGCCAAGATGTCGAGACAAACTCCAAAATCTGAAAATAAATGCATGGGTCCTAGGTCAGGAAATGAATTATGGTATTGGATTGAAAAATGGTAAATCATGCATGGAAGTGAGGGCCAACCTTGAGTTTAAGAAAGATTGAAGGAGAAGGATTCTGTATGCATTTAAGTGCAATATATGACATTGTCATAGGAAACACACTAAATTAGGTGCAAAATGAGTACAATTGAATTGATTACATTTTAGGATGATACAAGGTACTACATTAGGAATAATCTCTTCTTTATAATTACCAATTTCAAAATTAAAACATTTCTCACTTGCCTAAATTTTGCAATGATGAAATGCAATAAGGGTTAGGATGCTTCTTTGTCTCCAATCTCAACTTGGAAATGTGACCAAGATGTAGGGCCAAAAACATGCCATTTTTTTGTCTCCCATCAAGGTATTTTGTGCTTACCAAATAGATTTTGTGTTCCAAGCCTAAGATTTTGTTACAAAAAACTTATTTCCAATGAGTGCCAAATACAGTGCTTGCCAAAATTTGTTGCTCTCTCTCTCCCCCCCCCCCCTCTCTCTGTATATATATAAATATATAAATATATCCCCTTCTTTGATTATATGATTTAAAATCAAGTCAAACTTAGTTACATAAAAAGAGTATAAACACGAGAAACAACATTTAAGTATATGTCATATTTTAAGGTCTTTTTCTTTTCTTATACTTTAAGTTATATTTTATGTAGATATCAATGAAGAGAGGAAGAAAGGGATGTAATATCCTAGAGAGGGGAGAGAAAATATGAGAGACAAAAAAACATAGAGTGAGGTGTAGGTGGGGGAGATTGAGAGACGAGGGAAAAGAGAAAGAAAAGAAGGACAAAGTTCATAAAGGAGAGAGAGAGAGAGAGAGAGAGAGAGAGAGAGAGAGAGAGAGAGAGAGAGAGAGAGAGAGAGAGAGAGAGAGAGAGAGAGAGAGAGACAGAGAGAGAGAGAGAGAGAGAGAGAGAGAGAGAGAGAGAGAGCCTATGCAAAACATTTGGTGCTTGACACAATGCATTTTTTACATTTGATAAGCAAAAAACATATTCAAAATTAAAATTAAAATTTATTTGACAAGAGCCAAATTTGGTGCTCACCAAATGTTTTACATTGGTAAATACCATGCCTTTGCTTTAGATTTACCTTGGGCATCTAATCCAAAGGCCTAGATGACCACTTTAGGTTAGAAACATAATTTTTTAAATGAAAATTATCTCTCTTAACTATCTAACCATATAGTTTTTTTCACATTTTGATTATGTTATTAAGGTTTTCATCTCTAGTTTCTTTTTTTAGTATACTATATTTAAATGGAAAAAGCAACATGTGTTAATTTTTGCATAGATTTTTTTTTTTTCATTCATTGAATTTTGAAATAAATGACTTTTTATGAAACTAGACTCCATTCTACCCATATGGAAAAATGTTTTTCAATTAGTTTTCAAAATTGTAAGGACACACTCAATTTTTTATTATTTAGGATTTGTTCACTTGAGAAATTAGCATGGATTGTGGAAATCTAATAGATGTGATTGATACCCTTCATGGGAGGGAAATATCTTTGAAGTCTAAGTAGCTAGAGAATTTAATCTCTAGTATCTTGATGATGGGTCATGTAGTATGATCCAAAACATTGATGATAAAACAAACTATACACAATCAAATCCAAAAATTGAAAGTGCATCAGCATATATTGTGGAAATCTAATAGATCTAATTGATACAATCATGGGAGGGAATTATAGCTGGATAATTTACTCTCTAGCATCTTGATGATGGATCATGTAGTATAATCTCAAAAGTTGATGATAAAAAACTCTACACAATCAAATCCATAAATTGAAAGTGCATTAGCATGGATTGTGGAAATCTAATAGATTTGATTGATACCCTTCATGGGAGGGAATTATATTTTAAGTCTAAGCAACTGGAGAATTTACTCTCTAGCATCCTGATGATGGATCATGTAGTCTGATATGAAATGCTGATGATAACAAAACTCTACACAATCAAATTTAGAAATTGTAAGTGCATCAGCATGGATTGTGGAAATCCAATAGATTTTGATTGATACCCTTCATTGGGGAGGGGGGGGGGGGGGGGTTGGGGGTTCTAGGATCCTAGTAATCAACCATGTATCACCATGCATCAACATGTAGTATCAAATTTGTCATCTAGTAGCATGAATAAAACACAAATAAAAGTACTCAACACATGACACATGAATTGGTAATGCAGAAACCCTCCAAGGTAAAATTGTGGTGGGGATGGCACCCACAAAATCTTCACTATTGCAATAAAAAAGTGCCTGTTAGGGCTACAATTTTGATCACTTCTGATGATCTACCCTACGAGGGGTCTTCTCTATTCAAAGCTAATAAGACTATTAGGTCTACCTTTACATTAAAAGGATTTTAGCATCAAAATTAAGTGAGCACTCTGTTAGGAGATTTACAATAAGCCTCTTAGGACAGCTCTGTTAAAAGATTCACCTAATGCACTTGTTAGAATGTAACATCACCTTGATCCTATGGTTTGCACTAAGATGCTGATAACAAATCCTCTCTATCCAAACTGTAATCAAATCTCTACGATTGATCTACAAAATCTCTTCACTACATTGCTTGGTCGCCTTACTTCACAATATTTTGATTCTCCTTTAGTTTCACATTCATAACTTCCTCTAACTTGAAACATTGTTTTATGTCTTGAAACCCTTCTTAAATAACCATATTAAGAAGTTTTCAAGTTGTAATCAATGATCCACATTCATTATTTTTGTCACTTGACCATTTCAATGTTCTGATTGGTTGATCACACTACATAGGGATTAATGATGTGTAATCACAAGCGTAATTACCTCCTTGATTAGATCCTTGAACATAGAAATAAGATTCATGCTCAACAAAGTGGTTTACATAAGATTTTGTGCCATTCCAAGTTAATATGCTCAAATTTTTTAACTTGACACATATACCTTCCTGATGCTTGGCTATGCTTGGTTCTTCATGCTGTCCCTCGACATGAACTACACTTGTCTTACATTGATTTAATCCTTTGAACGTAATTACTCAGTTCAAATGTAGAACTTGAAAATAACTAAAATGCTTGTTGACTATTGATGTAATCAACACCTATGTATTCCTTGACACATACCAAACTTGTTAAACTTATGCTCTTTATAGCTCGACCTTAATAGTGGCTTGGTCACTATGTAGACTAGCCAACTCTGCCTTGTGAATGACTAAGTGTTTTGCATTAATAGACAATACTAAGATTTCCTTTAGGGTCAACAATCTTCCCCTTTGACATTAGTGGCAAAAACACTTGTCATGCTCAAAATATTTCATAACAAAACTTCAAAAAATTAACTCCCCCTTAGAGTGTACTCCATACTTGTAGCTCAGTCATCATACCACTGTAACTTGTATTTTCAAAACCTTTTCCAAAAATCTTTTTTTTTTTTTTCCAGAATTTGAGTAATAAATGCTATTTCCTTATTACTCCATTTCCCCCTTGTGTTTCTTAGGAATAATGTACATTACTTTTCAAAATCTTCATACATTTCCCCCTTTATACTCATACTTAACATATAAACATTTCTCCCTTGTTTTTGTCACTTATTCTAAGTAATGACATTCAATTGTCGCTTGGGGATTATACCAAATTCTTTCAAAAATGGGTGGTGCAATCTCATCACAATAGCCATAGTCTTTTCCCAATTCTTCTTGAGTGTCTTAAGAACTTGCCTTTCAATCTCTAGTCTGGTTGCAAGATCCAACATGTTGTCTGATATAGACACTTGTTAATTCTATATTAGGTCCTTTGCAACCTCTAAATGTCTTTGGATTACTTCCAAATTAAGTAATAATAAGGCTTGTATGGAAGTAACCTCATTCTTGGTGTTGCACTCCTCATGTAACATGCAAAAATCCGATCTTTGAAAAATTAACCGAACTGGAACTAGGATCCATGTTTAGATCTGATCCACACTTTCGTAAATCATCATCAATTTAATCCTTTTTTTTTTGCTTTATTTCCTTTGTGAATCCTAGAATGTTACCTGTTTTGGAAGATAAAGTGTAGTACATCACTGCCTATCCCTAGTTTACTTTTCAGTTATTATTGTCGAACTCTTTTAGGCCAACTTTATGATTACGTTTGATGATTAGTGGTATTTACTTTCCAAATTGTTGGACATTATTTCTTTCTCAGTTCATTATATGATGAGATTACTTGGTACTAGTTATTTCATGTATGCATGATTATTTCTTGATAATGAGGATTGTTTACAACGATTTCAATTATTTTATGATGTTAGTTAGATGGATTATTTATACGTGTTTTCTATGGATACTTACCCTATACTTGCATGTGTATGGTGTACCTATATGTTTTATTTTATGTATGATGTTTCTGATATGGTTAAGGGAGGGAGTCATAATCACCTGCTAGTCGAGATCTACACAATGCACCACTTCATGCCATTGCTTATTTAGATTAGAACATATGTATATGTACATGCATGGATTTTATGCAGATTGCAAGTATTGGGTATTGACTTCTTTGAATTGCCAGGATGAGCGTACCCTATCAGAATATCTCAATGGTAAGTGAGGGGAGATAACTCTTGAGTCTAAATCCTATCCTTAAAGCATTTGTCCTAAAAAGTAGGGCAAGAATATGAGTTGTCTACCTTCCAAATTTGTCAAGTGACGTAAATTCGTGACTATAACCCTTGAGTTTGATCTAGTTTTATGTACTTTATTATGGGTTTTCTTTTCAGTCTTGTGGGTTTGTGATTATTTTCTGTTATAATTAAATCGAATTAAAAGAAAAATTAATAATTTAATTTAATGGAAATTTTATAAGGAAAATTTGCTATTTAATTATATTTAATTAATTGAGAAATTAATTAGATGAAAGAATTAAATTTAAAAGATTTAGTTAATGTCTAATTTTGGGCGTAACAATATTTATTTAATTTAATAATAATATATTTAGGAGTTGATTTTTAAATAAATGCTAAATATTATTATTACTCAAGTTAATAAATATTTTTTTATAAAAAAATGTCTCAAGAATTAATTAAAGAGAGAAAGAAAATTATTTAATAAAAATATTTTAATTAAATAGCAAAAAGGTTGTGCATGAATATTAAAATATAATTAAATAATAAAGGTAAAGGGCTTTTCGTGTGATTGCACAATCAAGGCCTTAAATTGGGAAAGAACTCTTTATTAACAATTTAGAGTTCATTTCTTGGGGATTGGGTTTTGGAGGAGCAATTTCGAGGAAGGAGGTTTTCAGAAAGAAAGAGAAATACTTGCGTGCTCCGTGTTTTGTCAAATTAGCATAAGATTTAGGTAGAATCTTGTGGTTAATTTGTGCAATAGTTTTCCATTCTTAAATTTCCTATCTTTTTCGTGCGTGGATAAATCAGTTCTCAGAATTTTAGATGTGGCTGATATCATCGTGTTGTAATTTACTGGTTTTTGTTCTTGATTTTGTCTGTGAACAAATTAATTAAATTGAAACCCTTGTTGTATATTTTCATTGTTCTTCATTTCAAAATTATCTGTATATGAGTTTTGAGAATTTAGAAACTCTTGTTCTGTTAATTAAATCAAGTGTTTTAATCACATAGGGTTTAGAAAGAGAAATTGTTTTTTAAAATGCAAAATATGAATGGTTATTAAGGTTTTCCCTATTTGATCTGATTTCACAATTTTTATTATATATATATATATATATATACATATATATATATATATATATGTACATATATATACATATATATGTACATATATATATATATGTGTACATATATATATATATGTACATATATATATATAGAGATATATATATGTATACATATATATGTATATATATATGTATGTATATATATATATGTATATATCTATGTATATATATATATGTATATATATGTATATGTATATATATATATACATATATATATGTACATATATATATGTATATATATATATACATATATATATATGTACATATATATATATACATATATATACATATATACATATATATACATATATATATACATATATATATATACATACATATATATATATATATATATGTATATATATATATATATATATATGTACATATATATATATGTATATATATATATATATATATGTACATATATATATGTACATATATATATATATATATGTACATATATATATATATATATGTACATATATATATGTACATATATATATGTATACATATATATATTTCTCTATATATATGTACATATATATGTACATATATATGTATACATATATACATATACATATACATATATACATATACATATACAGTTTTGTTTCAGCAAATTAATGGGAGGGGGACATTTTGTTTTGTTTTTTATAAAACCAATCTTTTTTAAAAATAAAATAAAATTGGTGGGTGAGGCCACCAATCCCCCATCCACCCCTTTTCTATTTATCCCCCCCGCACGATAGAGAGAATGCTGCTGGTGACCATTCTAGCCACTGCACGATAGACTCTATTGTTGTGATAGCAGGTACTACCGTAGGCAATACTTTGTTGTCTATCGTGACAATGATTTAGCCTACGAGCTTTAAAAAGTAGGGTAAGTTGTTTGTCTTTTTTTAAATTATTAATTTTATTAAATTGAAATTAATTTATAACATTTTTATTAAATGTTAAATTTTAATAAATATTTTAATTATTAAATGTTAGATTTAATTTTATAAATGTCAATAGTTATTTAATGTTAAAATATAACAATATTATTATTATTTTCTTTTAATAGTTATTATTTTATTATTAGATTAATAATTAATTTATTAATAATTTAATATAAATTATTTTATTAATAAATTAGTGATTATTATCTTTAATAATCTAATGATTATTGATTAAAATTTAATAATATTTAATTAAAATTGGACTTAATGTATTATGAAATTGTATGTGTAAAGTAAATTTGGAAATTGTAAACTTTAGCAATCTGAAAACTTACAACGAAATGAAAACTGGAACCTTACTGTAAACTCAATTGTGTATTTTCAAAACCAAACAAAACTATGAAACTACACTGCCTGTTGTATGTTTTCTTGTATGTCAGGTTTGGGGTTGACTAGTTTCATGCTGTCTACCAGAGACCGAGAGTTATTGTTTTGATGATGTCTTGTGATGTCATGATTTCGTAAATATGTACTTGATTTTAAATTCAGTCCTGTTAAGATGATTGTATGGGTAAAATCTATGATTTTGATCAGTGGTGTCTTTTCAGTAAATTCCAGTTGCTTGCTTAAGGACTAAAGAGTATTTATGGTTGTATGAGACCTATTTTTGTTGAGCCTAGGGTAGGTTATTTGTATGTTATGTTGGGATGTGGCTTGCAATGGGGGCCGAGGCCCTAAAGAGGCCGATGGGTAACCCATTATAGGTTATTTTAATAAATGATAACACTACATTAAATGAGAGTAAAATAAATTAATAAGAGTTTTTGTCTTTCCTTGCCCATGCCTCGAGTGCTAGTATAAGCTAGGATGATAGTAGAGAGGACACTTGGTTCTAACCTTGCTTCGTTAGTATTCCTTGTCAATATGAAAGGATACTGATGCTGCATAGAGATATTAGGGGGCTGGAGTATTAAAAGACTTCCAGGGTAACCTTAGAGTTGGCTCATGTGATGACACTTGCCCACTTACATAGTAGATTTCATACGTGTCTTTTTTTTGCCTCTGGGCTTAGATGTCACTTGTGTCTTGATACCTTGAGTTAAATTGCTTTCAAGTTTTCCTTGACCTAGATATTACTTTTGACTTTTGGGATTGTTATCCTATTTGGGACTTGATTCTATCTCCTCAGTGCGGTGGGAGTGGACCCTTTTTGGGTTTCACGAGGTTGGGTGGTAGTGCTTTTTACTTTTACCATTGAGATCCGTTAGTTCGATGTCGTGGCTGGAGTTCCCTATTCTGCATTTTCTTTCATTCTATTCTTATGTACTATGATGGATGGTTATACCTATTGTATTGTATTTTATTTCACGGATCTTAAAGATATGATGCAATCTATTTTATGATGTATATTCTTTCAGCCTTTCATATCCTGTGACCTGTATAGTGGATGACTGTGCATTTTGATTATTGCCAAGTGGAATTTGGGATAATTTTATATTATTTAAATGGATTTGTACTTTTAGTTATTCTTTAATGTAGATGTGTTATATATTGGTTTTAGTATTAATATAAACTTAAATGTAATTCAACATCATGGGACCCTTAAGAATTGTAATCTTTTTTGTGGAATGTGTTTATGTGTATGTTATTGTTTCTGCTATTTAGTTTCTTTAAAATAAAATAAAATGTTTGGAAAATTTAGTGAAACTTTAGGTTAATTTCTTTTGGGTTCCCTGGTGGGGCATTACATAATGTATTGGCACTACTAACCAATTACTCCAAATCAATAATTAGAGTGGAGAGATCAACCTTCTTAATCACAATTTCAGTGACAACCTTCTCCAATACTTTGTTCTCAAATTTTCTTTCTAACCACTGCATCAGTTTTTCTTGAGTGTCTATATTAGGGTCATTTAGCTTTTCCACTATCTTGATCAATTATTCAATTATAGGGGCCTTCTCATCCAAATTATCAACTACAATAATATCAAGAAATATATCTTTGATATCATATAATACTTGCCTTTGTTGATGCTCTTTTCTCATCTTCTCTTTCTTGGCGTTCCTATCCAACAAGTCACTTAGTATTCTCATCTTCTCAATACTCAATTTGGGTGTGTCCCAATTAGGAATCAAAATCTCCTCATCTAGAGTAGCAAGCTTACCCTTCATCACTTGTGGTGATTGCTTCACCTTCTTCTTCAATCTCTTGCCTTTAGAGTTTGGTGTGCTGGAGCTCAACACATTTAATGTTCTTTTGTAGGCACTTCTAGACTTGGCCTCTATGGTTCCTCTTGTATCTCCTCATCCTTCTTAGGCTCCATCTGTCTCCTCCTCAGGTTTGTTCTCTTGTTGTGATGGTTCATCTATCTTCTACTTGTTATCATCAATTTTAAGTTCATTGGTTGAACTCTGTTGTCCTGCCTCCTTTTCTCCCTCCTGCAGAGGTCCTAAAGCATATGGTCTCACACCATTAGCAGATTGATCTTCTATATCTTCTTGACTCTTCTCATTCATCTCACCCTCAATATTTACATCTTCATTTCCCTCCTTAGCATCATCTTTCTGTTTAGACATTTGGAAGAATTCTCCTTTATTGGTCAGTTGACTCTATTGCTTGGCTTCACCAACATTTACATCTATTTGAATGACATATGTAATTAATGAAATAATAGGAACAATAGAGATAATAGGTGTTGAGTTGACCTATTGTGAGTTAACCTGTGTGTCAATCCTGTAATCTTTTACTTTCTCCAACATAAGATTTAGATTCAACAAAGTTTCATGTGCTTACTTTGATAATAGAGCTTCTTCCTTCCTCTTGATTTGGTCACCATAGCACTCTTATTCTTAGGTTCAATCTTTACATTTTCCTCATTTGTCACATCTTTAACTGGACTTCCCTCTAATTCATTTTCAATTGTGACTATTTCTATTTGTTCTGCACCTTGTTGAATAATATCATCATTGTAATCTTCTGTGTTATCCAATTCAACATGTTCAACTTAGCTTGCTTAGTCTCATCCTTCTTCTCATCATCAATCACTAGCCCATATATAGTATCTTCCACTATATTTTCTACATTGTGTTTCAAAATTAAAATTGCTCTTCTCTTAAGAACAAATTTATTGTTACACTTACTCATGGCTTTGGACATTTTATTTTTTCTCAAATCACGCATTACATTTACAAGTGTGCCTTCTCTTATTTGCCTCTCAGTCTTCAAAGCATATTGTGATATTTTATCAATCTTATTATATATTTCATTGGGTATTATATTACCTAGCTCCAATGGTATATACTTAAATGTTTCCATCATATCCAAAACTACCTCTTCAATCTTTTCTTTATCTGTAGTGCCCAATGTATCATACTTAATAAATTTAAACCCTATCATTCATGCACTCCCCCTAACATTTTCACAAAGTTCATCAATAGTTTGGCTAAGCTTGTACACTGTAATCCTGAATTGGCTTGTTTATTCTGACTTGGTCCTCTCATTATCATCTTCCTCATAATCATTAGGCATAGCAACCCTTGTCCTTTGCTTCCTTCTAGGCTTAGTTGGCTCGACTCCCTCTACTGAGGTATTTTTCCTCTTTGTCAATATTTTCCTTTGAACAAGCTTTGCAGCTTTAGCTATTTCTTTCTTGGGCTCAGTCATTGCTACAATAGCTCCCATTGTCCTCTATCTTGCAGCTCATTGTGTAGTTGGGACATGCTTAGTGACCTTTTTTATACTCTCTCTTGCCTAAGGCTCAACAACCACTATCTCTTTATCCTTCCTTCCACATCTTTTTCTTCATTTCCTTCTTCCTCTTCTTCAATAGACATGTCCTCACCTTTACCCCTAGTGATTTGCTATGGCGCTTCTTGTTCAACTCCTACACTAAATGTTTTTTCCAAGTTCTCTATCATGCCATTTCTTTTCTTCTCAATCTTAAGTGCATTGATCTGTACAATGATCTTTACCTTAGCCATCTCATACCTGCCAAATGGTTCATCATCCTTATCAATTGGCTCATCTAAGATGGATGTAATTGTTGTAGTCACTTCATCAATGTTAATCTCATACAATAATGGTATCAACCATGCCATCCTAGGCATGACTATTTGAATGTATGTCCAATCAGTATCCACTAAGAAACATACATCATGATAATATTTATCCACCAAGGATTGAGGAATCCTTGACTAGTTCTTCATCTTTTTCTTAAACTCTTCAAAGTAACCATCCGTTACTTTTTCAAAATTGTTACCTAACTGATTAATAAAATCATTTATTTAATGAGTTACAAGTTTCTTCTTGTTCCATGCAACATTGCCTATTGTAGGGAAATCATTTTAAACATAAAAGAATATACAAACAAGCAACAAACCAAATTTGCACAATTGTTTTTCACCTTCCTTATACTCTCAAGATTCTTGGCTAGTTGTCTTAGTTGGAGGTTAGCAAGATCATAGGTGTGATCCTTCTTCACAATATTTCATGCCATGTCTACTACAACACAGGGTATAATATCCAGTCCGCTAGATTGATAGAATTTATAACAAATGAACCTCACTATAAACTCAATCTCACCATTGGTAATGGTGGAAATTATCATGCCTTGCATGTTCCATACCGCCAATGTGTTTGCCTCTATTATATCCTAGCTCTAGCAACAAATTGTCTTAACCTTATCTGTGCCAAGGTATCCAATGAC
This sequence comes from Cupressus sempervirens, assembly GCA_028749045.1. Taxonomy (NCBI): domain Eukaryota; kingdom Viridiplantae; phylum Streptophyta; class Pinopsida; order Cupressales; family Cupressaceae; genus Cupressus; species Cupressus sempervirens. Next base: position 695,853,821 of record CM053791.1, read on the forward strand.
TCGGTGTATGATTTTCCTAGTGATATCAATTGGTCCACCTTCCAACCATATATTCATGTCATGGATCTTGCTCAAAACAATCTTTAATCCATTCAATTTTGAAAACCATTAGAAAACTTAGGGAATGAGTTAACCCTTTCTTGACAATGTGTTTATGTTCTTCCTTTAACTTTCTATCCATGCACAAATTTTCAAACACATTTCTCAATTCAAAATTTTGTACCTCTCTGATTTTGCACATGTAACATGATCAAACATCATGAATTAGAATGACTCTTGGTGGAATCAAGGGTAGCGCTCCAAAATAATCTTCCTTTGCCACAATCATAGGAGGTGCCTTGAACTTAGGTGGTTTCATAGCTTCATTCCCAACCTATTGAACACTACTAACCTTTGATTCAATCTTCTTCTCAACCATTGATGAATTGGATGCCATTTTCTTCAACCAGGGTTTGATCTGGAAACTCTTCTTCACTCAACTACAATACAAATACTCACAATTAATTTCAAATGCTGACAATATGCACACAAATATCATAGTCTACAGAATCACTCAACACTACTCAGAAATTGCTCAAGCTTTATTTTCTCTTTAAAAAATTGAGTGCAATGTGATCAAAATGAATAGTAATATTACTATATAGTTTGAAAATTCACTTTTAGGGCCTCATTAATGTTTTGTACCTTTGGTGGGTGTATAAAAACTACCTTGACCAATAATGCAAAGCTTAGTTGTAACAATTGAAACTTCTTCAATTGAACTTGACCAAAGCTATTACTTGGTAAATACCGACAATTATGCTCTGTCACTTAACACTTGACCATCACTAACTTTGCAACTTGACATCCAAACACATTCATTCTTCATATTACAAATCTGTCTTTATGCATCATATATTGTACTAATTTGGACTTCTATGCATTAAGTCTTAGGAACTGATGTATGATTCAACAATTTGAAATACAGTTTTGTTCATACCTCTTTATTTAGTTTTTGATGGGGGAATTATTGTATCCATTGGATTGGATGATCACAACTTCATCATTTGCACTATCACCTCTGTCAAATTTTCTTCCAAGTTTGATTCATCTAGCTTCCTATTGCTTCAACATTAACCTTTTCTTTTCCATTGTTTTCTTCATCTTTGGATATTGGTGCTTGATTCATACAATCTCTTCTTAGGTGACCGACCTTCTGACAGTGAAAACATATTGGACCAAAGTTTCTCCAATTTCTTGATCTTCCTCTGAGATGTATCCTTGCACAATTTCTTGCAATATGTCCATACTTTCCACATAACTGACAATTGACCCAATTGTAATCCCAATTTATTACATTGCCTTGCCTACTTATATTGCCTTGTCCTTTAGGTTTCCTTAGATTAGCAATGGTGTGCCTTATGACAATACTTTTGACATGTATAGTAATAATCTTCAAATCTAGATACAAAGGGTATCTTACTGGTCTTTGATCTACACTCATTTTCTTAGTGTCCATATTTGTTACAATTAAATCAATATCCATTGAATTTAGGCTTGGAATTGGACTTACCAGTTTTGGTCCTGCAAACATTTGTTGTATGACCTAGTTTTCCATAGTGATAACATGTAGGCTTCTTGATCTTTGGTTTTGCATTCCTTTGTTCTCCATGCTTTGACGACTCTCATTGCTTGGTAGATGACATGAACTTGGTATAGCCTAATCCAGTTGTATCATGAGGTATTTTTTGTACTTTTAATTATTCATCAAGTTTTCTCATGGCCTCTTCAGATCTGTTCATTCTTTCAATGATTTCTTTTTCAGCTCTTAATTCATTTTTTCAGATGATTATTCTCTGATCTTAGGTCTACAATCTCTTCCACCTTCCTTGCAATTTCATGATTGTCACTTAATAACTAATTGACCATGTCAAATTGGTTGTGTATCATCCTTTTTACTTTATTGACCATTTCATCAAGCCTTGTAGCCATCTTCCTCTTATCTTCATCAACCATTACCTTGTCTTCTTCAATTTTTTTCTTTTATTCAATGATTTCACAGTCTTATTGAGTGTATTTCATGTTCTCTCTTCAGTGTTTTTACTTCTTCATTAGGATGTTCTTCTTCTACACTAGATTTTCTATTGCTACATTAGTTTCATTGGATTTGCCTTCATCACATAAATCCTCAATGCTTTCTTCCTGGTATTGTGTGTCATTTTGTTAGATTGCCATCTCCTTCCTCATTTTTAAGGATTCCTTCACTTCCTCATTTACAACCTTAACTTGTTCCAATGCAAGCTGCAAATCAAGCTTTTGATTTTAAATCACCTTTCCTAATTTGTGGGCTTCCATTTATAAGATCTTTTCTCACAAGTGGTTAGACTTTTTGCTTAGAGAACTCAACTCTTATAGAAATTGTTGGAAATATAATGGGAAAGTAAGATGCTGAGAGGCAAGGGGTGGGGTAGGGAGGGAAACCAAATAAAACTTATTTCACCATACACCTCATTAGCAGTTTAACCAAGCATCAACATGTAATAACATGTAGTATCAAACCTATCATCTAATAATATGAATAAAACACATAGACAAGTAATCAACATATGACACATGATTTGGTAACAAAAAAGCTCTCCAAGGTGAAGCTAAAACTAAGATGGGGATGACATCCACAAAAGCTTCAATACTATACCTCATTAGCCTTTTAACCAAGCATCAACATGTAATAACATGTAGTATCAAATCTATCATCTAATAACATGAATAAAACACATAGACAAGTAATCAACATATGACACATGATTTGGTAACACAAAATCTCTCCAAGGTGAAGGTAAAACTAAGATGGGGATGACATCCACAAAAGCTTCAATATTGTGCCTGTTAGGGCTATAATTTTGATCACTTATGATGATCTACCCTATGAGGGGCCTGCTCTATTAAAAGATAATAAGAGTGCTAAGTCTACCTTTACAAAAGGATTTTAGCATCACAATTAAGAGAGCACTCTGTTAGGAGACTTATAATAGGCCTATTAGGACCACTCTATTAAGAGATTCACCTGATACACTTGTTATAATAACATAGTACCTTGATCCTTCAGTTTGTACTAAGATGCTGATAACATATCCTCTCTATCCAAACTGTAATACCTCTCTGTGATTGATCTGCAATATCTCTTCACTATACTGCTCGGTCGCCTTACTTCACAACTTGTTGATTCTCCTCCAGCTTCGCATACACACATTTCTCTAACTTGCAATGACATTTTTTGTCTTGCAATCCTTCTTAAATAGCCATCTTAAGAAGTTTCCAGATCGTAATCAACGATCCACATTGATTATTTTTGCCGCTTGACCTTTCCAATTTTATGATTGGCTGATCACACTACGTAGGGATTAATGATGTGTAATCATAGTTGTTATTACCTCCTTGATTACCTCCTCAAACATAGAAATATGATTCATGATCGACAAAGTGGTTTGCATAAGATTTTGTGTCATTCCAAACTAATATCCTCAAACTATATAACTCGACACATATACCTTCCTCATGCTTGGCTATGCTTAGTTTTCATGCTATCCCTTGGCATGAACTATGCTCAATTTACATTGATTTAATCCTTTGAACCGCTCAGCTCAAATGTAGCACTCAACAACTAAAATGCTAGGCAATTACTTATGTGCTTGGAAACTATGCATGCCTCAACACACACAAAACTTGTTAAACTTACACTCTTTATAGCTTGGTCTTAATAGTGACTCTGTCGCGATGTAGACCGACCAACTCTTCCTTTTGAATGGCTAAGTGTTTTGCACTAATAGACAATACTAAGATTGCATTTAGGGTCAACAAGATCATGTAGTATGATTCTAAACATTGATGATAAAAAACTCTACAAAATCAAATCCAAAAATTGAAAGTGCATTAAAATGGATTATGGAAATCTAATAGATATTATTGATACCCTTCATAGGAGGGAATTATATTTTAAGTCTAACCACCCAGAGAATTTACTCTCTAGCATCCCAAGATGGATCATGTAGTATGATCCGAGATGTTGCTTATAGAAAATTTCTACACAATCAAATCCAAAAATTGAAAGTGCATTAGCATGGATTATGGAAATCTAATAGATTTGATTGATACCCTTTATGGAAGGGAATTGTCTTTTAAGTCTAAAAAACTAGAAAATTTACTCTCTAGCATCTTGATGATGGATCACGTAGTATCATCTGAAACGTTGATGATAAAAAAACTCTACACGATCAAATCTATAAATTGAAAGTGCATTACCATGGATTGTGGAAATCTAATAGATCTGAAAAAACAGTAAACAAATCTAGCATAAACTACAAGGTATTCACTAATTTCTCATCAGAACAATTTTAGGAATTCTAAGAAATGTTGACATTTAGAGGAGCACACCAAACACTATGTTATGTTTTGTATGAAAAAATAACACTTTGTGTGCTTCCTTTTTTTGGAATCTTTAATCTCCACTATTTAAAAAATTCAAAAAGTAGTTTATAAAGTAGATGTAGAGCACTACAACTCTAGTTCTTGTTGCATCTTCAAATTTTAGGTGTAACTATCTTCATTTTCTCATTGAAATTCACACTTGGATAATTTTGGAAAAAAAATTGGCATCTTAAGCATCTTTATTGATTCCTAATCATGGTGCATTTACTCACATCAAAATAATTTATAAATATACCAAGTTATTTGATTCCTAGTTATCCTTTCCAAAATGAGATGTTATTTTCTAAGGACATGTTGAGGGCTTTTATCCATTGTTTGACACCATGTCTTTTCCTCAAAACCTTGCAACCTTCTACAACATTTAAGAGTTTTTGTGACTCTTAATGGCATGATCAAGCCCTTCCACCATACCCAAGCTTGAACCATATATTCCTAGCTATCTCTTGGTCGTGGAAGAAAATACAAGGGATGTATTTTTCATTTTCAAGCAAATCATGCTTCCTACAAGTGTCTTTCATATTTTGTTTTTCCCCCTTTGGTATGCTTTTATTTATTTGTCTTTTGTTCTATCATGTAGGTAAATAATTTGTATGTTTGACATTGATTATTCCAAATGCTTTAATAACATATAGTTAAAGTAGATGGTTTAT
>CM053791.1:698391434-698563934 GCA_028749045.1 Cupressus sempervirens
TACTCTCCTTCAATCAAAATAATGATATTTTATTCATCCATATATAACAAAGAATTTACATAGAATTCTGCTATAGGAAGATCTGTGTGCAGAAGTGTTTTTCTGATATGTAAATCTGCTCTCCTCCCTGTAGCTTACATTATGCATCATATATAATTGGAGTCTTACAACAAATGCATATAAAAATAGAGAGCTTGTTTTGTTGTATCTAACAAACATTCTCACGTAATTCCTTGTTTGAGAATGACTATAAATTATTAACAAATTTGGGCGACATCAAACAAAAATAGAGATAGAAATGGTTATATCAACTCCCCTATCAAAGTGAATCATTATCCACGTGGATATAACCATTAGTTGTTACAGAAAAATATGGAGTTTGGGCTGGCCGCAACAGCAAAATCAAAATTCTTATGTTTATAAAACCATCGATAACTTCTAAATGGTTGAGTTTCTGAAGATTCTGCCACGTGGAAACTTAATTGGGCCCATTCTGGACAAAACCCATGTCTTAGATTTTCCAGATTCGTCCTCATTTGCTCACAAATTAAAATGCAAAATTGACTATCATATTTTTGCCTTGCAGATTTTGTTCCCTCTAAATAGCTGGCACATAAATCATGAGATTTTCCTCTAATTATTTCATGTAGATTTCACTTGATATGATATTATTTATGGATAGGAGATCATGAATAGTTATATCCATTGCCATCATATGATAGGTAGAAGTTCGTGACCAAAAGTGACTGAAAGATTTTCTGCATGGAAAATGATAGGAAGATGAACACCCTAAAATCTCTATATTAGAAAATATATTTTCCAAGACATAAAATAACAATGCTTGTTAGTAACAATAATCAATAATTATTTCCTATATTTTAATCTCAAAACCATATTAAATATAACTTATATATATTTAACCATATGTAACATAAAGTAGTAAAATGGGATGAGATGGAATGGAAAATAGAATATGGAAGTAAATATGATGGCACATAAAATGTATAAAAAGATGGTATAAAATGATTCATAAACTGCTCTCATCATTCCCCCCAACTTAACATATTGCACATCCTCGTGCAATCATTATGATCAAGGGATCTTTTGGATTGAAGACCTTGGCTATCACCTTTAACTATTATAGCTTATACACAACCACCTTGCCCTTTGCTATGCTAAGTTTCTCATGAAAATAGTTATTTCTTCATTTGTTTGGTTGTTTTTCCAATGTTGATACCTCCAATTTTTCAAATTTTCAAATTTTTTCTTTGTATTTTTTTCATCTTCATTTTTCATAGCATCATGTTTCAAATGCCTATATAGAGGTGTCATGAAAACTTGTCTTCATTTTCAACATGTGTAAAATAGGTGAAATGATAGGGCTCATGAATGATGAAATGAGAAATACGAAGTATGAAATAATGGGTTTTAGGATGGGATGAACAAGGATAAAGGAAATATTGGGTGATAAAGATATGTAATAAGGATAGTATGCCTCCCCCCAACTTAAAGGGTTGACCGTCCTCGGGAAATAGGGAGAGGAAAGGTAGGGATGTTGCACATATGATCAATATAATAAGAAATATTAATAAAGTGATGAGATAAAATAATAGAAAATAAAACTTGACTATTTTACCAACTTGCATGTCCTTCCATGGCAAGGTCCAAAGGCAAAGGATTGTAGCAACCGTCAAGTGCGAACAAGTAACCAAGAACTCTGCCAAGAGAAATAGCACCACAAAAGATCACTAGCTAAATGAAGGCACTAGAGAGTAACCCTTTAAGAGGAACCAAGATTATGATTGAGACTGCAACTCCAGTAGCCATTGTCATTTGATGGAAGCATTATAGATCACATTGAAGGGAGCTGAATCCATTGTCCATAGCACCTCAACTGAATGTATATCACATACTATAGGCGATCAAAGATTTGAGGATCACACTGAGTGACAAGGGTAAGTTATAGGAGGTGCCAAGAATGAAAGAACCATTGAAGCCAATGAGTGTTCCTGAAGAGAATGATTAGTAGAAAAATCAAGAACACCAATTATTACATTTTCTTTTGTCATTTAAAAAAAATATTTTTTCATTTTTTCTTTTTCATTTTTTTTCATTTTTTCAATTTTTGATAACGACAAGTGACTGCTGGCAAGCCAGTTTTCAATCACTCACCACTTAATGGCGCTGTAAAAATAGTTTTCACCACTAAGAATTTATGTTGCAATTAATATCTACCAGAAATTGGTTTTCAGATATTAATTGGCCAACAACACCCGAAGGTTTTCATTGTTGGATCTTTTATTTCTTTTTTTTTTCTTTTTTTTTTTTTTTTTTTTTTTTCATTTTTTCTTTTCCAATAACTGCATATAATGACCAAAGAACAACAAATTGTCATATGGATGATGGAAAATGATACCATCCAAAACTTAAGTTTTGTCTATGACTAGGCAAAAGGCTCTGTTGAATCTTGATTGCATAATGAACTAGGAATGATGACTACGAATAATGTCCACAAACTTGAGAATACTAAAACACTTCATAGATTAACCTTGATCCATGTATCTCACAAAAATGAATCTAAAATCTTCTTGGATAACTTTGGAACACACTAGCAAACTGAGGTAAGAGAATCACCCATAGTGATGGTGCTACTCACATTTCTCTATGATATAATAGGATGACATCACATGAGGATATGAAACCCTATTCTGTTGAAGTCTGTGAAAGATTCATTGTAGAAAAATGTAAATTTGTGAGTGACACACCTTCATTACCAAAGAGAGGAGTATGGAGTGAATTACCAATGATAGTCTCCAATGTGTCCATAAATCTTCAAAGAGGAGGAGACATAACTCGAGAAAGGACTGTGATGATCTGCAATGTCTTCAAAGTTTTTCTGGATGTGTAGCTCAAAATGAATCATGAATCTCATAGACCAAGTTGCACATTTTCCTCCATTTGATAAATCACCAAAGAAAATAAATTTTATCTCAAGGTGAGGAACACCTTATACCACAATCTTCTTGTGATCTCCAATAGTAAAGCACAAGTAAAACTCAGATAGCAAGCAAGCCAACATAGAGTGTTATGAAATGCTTGTGTAGAAAAGCATCATCAACTGGTAATGGTACTAAAATCATGTCACCACAACAAGATACCTGTAACCATATTCTCAAAACCAAGCATATCAAGTATAGTAAAGTAATTTTTATCCAGTTAATAACCCTACCATTAAGTGAGTAATGCATTTTTACTAATGATAGGTAGAGTTATTAACATGAATAAATACTTGAGAGAATGGATAAAATCTTGTGTTCATATAATAGAAATGCTAATTAACATTAGAACACATGCCTTGAATAGTTGAGATGTCACATGTTGAGGACCAAGAAAACAATCAATGAAGCTTGATTGAAAATCATCTAAGAATCACAAAGTTGGAGGGATTCCCCCCAACTTAACTTCATTCTACAAGGTCACAAGAACATGAAGAAAATTTTAAGCAGGAAAATTTAAGAATATCTTTGAGTTTTAGTATTTCTATGGATTCCTTCTTGATGTCTCAAACCATCCAAAGAATCAAGAAAGTGATTCAACGCCTATTATTTATGAATGATCATCTTAAGATACAACAACCAAGAATGAGAAATATATAGATATTAATACCTTGGTTCTTATTAAATGAATGAATCATCCATAGTGTATTTAGTCATCTCAGAATAATGTAAAGAATCAACAATGAAGAATAATGAACATCCATTTGCAACACATGTTATTTGGTCATTGCAATCAAATCCATCAAGTTTTGTTTAATCAGTTAGACCCAAATCAATAAGTGTGTGAGGGATACACATTTTTATCATAGGCCTCCCAAGATCTATATATTTGTATATTAAAACATTTTTAGAGAATAGATCTTGTAAGTTATCATTTTTCATCACACACAACTCTGGAATGATTATTAAATCAACTTGTAGTGCATGATTAATTCCAACACACATACATATCTTTTCAATGATAAAATCAAAAGGCACAATTTCTTTATGTGTGTAAAATATCTCAAAATTTTGTGATTCAAGAAATAGATAAGAAGAACTAAATTGATGGTGATAGTGAAGATCTAGTGTAAATCAAGGATGATGATGGTGACAATGATGATGAAGAAGAAGATAACACTCCATGTGTTACTTTTGATGTTGAAGACTATTAGGCATTAAAGGTTGATGATGAAGAGAGAGAGGAAGAAGTTGAAGAGGAAGACAAGGAAGAAGATGAAGAGGATGATCCAATGAAAATTGTAGTAGAATTCATTACTTCCCTTCCTCATTCTCCACCTAAAATTGCTACATCATCAGGGTTGGAGATAGCTTCAAAAAGTATGTCTGCCACCACCACAGATATATCATTTTCAATCATTAGTTGCTACCTCATAGCTCTAGGTATCTACAATGGAAGTGTCATCCACTTCATCTATTGAGCTACAACCCTCTTCATCAACTCTCGAGCAATCTACTTTAGTAGTATGCACAACTGCCAGTTCTACAATTGTATCAACTTCTATAGCACCATGTACAGTAAGTTTACTAGTATGTTCTATAGTTTTTTCCTCTACAACTTTAATTGCACCAGCTTTTGCTCTAGTTAGTTCTTCAGTTGTAAATATTCCATTTGTTCACCACCTATTGGTACTGTATTTTTGGGAAGCACATCAATTTTGGATACAGATAGTACTTCTTTCAATTTTCCCTTAGTTGGACCAATCCAAGTTTTTACTGCAAGTCCAACTATTTCCACTATTGTTTCCATTTCTAAAGAAGTAAGCTTAGAAGTAAAACCAAAGACTCCTCTAAAACTTCTACTTACTAGCAAAGCAATTGATGAAGACATTGATTTGGACAAAGAAATTGTTACTTCCAAGTTGGATCTAGACACTACCATAGCTGATGAAAATGATACTAGCCAGTTAGCTTTTAGAGCAAAAGGCAAGGTAGAAGCAACTTAGAGATGAGAGAGACAGAGAATTTACAATAATTGAGAATGCTAAGAATATAATAACAGAGGCTATAGATGTTGATGTTGATTCATCTCAACACATTTTGCTACAATTGGAAGAGGCTGTAAATAAGTGCAATGAGGACACTTCTTGCCAAGAGAAGCTCATTGAGAAGGTAGAGAAAAAGTTTGATAATAAAGTGCTTGAGCACATTGCTCAGCGCATTGCAATAAACTAGGTAGAGTTATCTCCAATTTTGAGCAACCTTGAACAATCCCTCACCAATGTAACATCACTTTTTGGCAAGCTTTGTGATGTTACCAAGTTCACCAAGGATATAAAGGAGAAATTAAGTAAGATTGATGTAGATATGAAAGCAAGCACTCAAAGGCTATAGCTTGACCCTAGTTCAAGCTCATCACATCACATGAAGGTGAAATTATTGTTAGAAATGAAGGTAGAATTGCTAAGAGAGAAAGCCAAGATTAGGTCTATACTGATTGATATCCAAAATATGATCCTTCCAGTTATGGACTTAATACAGAAACACATTGCATATTCAAAAACATTAGTCTAGGATAACAATTTTTCTATAGCAGATCATATGATTGAACTTTCTACAAAAATTCAAGTGGCACTCTCCACTTGCAAAATTTTGCAAGACAACTAGGATAAGACATCGACTCTTATTCTCAAGGTACACTTCAAATTTCTCTCACATTTTGGTGTCTCTATTTGAATATTTTGCCTATCTCTTTGACATTATTGTCAAAAAGGGGGAGTAAGAGATAGTAAGAGACATGGGAATAAGAGATGATAAGAGACTTGTGGAGAAATAAGGGAAGAAAATAGATTGATATCTGTACAGATAAAGCTATGTATATATTATGTCATATGTATGGGGGAGATATGTAAGATATGTATATACAATAGCTTTACAAAGATCAATTTTGAAAAATAAAAAATTAGTATGTCAGTGTACATAAGGCTCATAAGAGTTTTTGTCACTAATGCCAAAGGGGGAGATTATTAGCATTATGTTGTATTTGTCATTAGTGACAACACTTATTCGATTATGAATGGTTATCGAGCTCATCACTTAATCTATAGTTTATACCGAGCATTCATTGGTTACCAAGTAAGTTCATCACTTAAGCAGTTCACACAGAGCATTCCTGAAGCCACTGAGTGAGTGTGTAGTTCAATAGTATTTACTGAGCTTATAGTGTTCACTCAGTAGATAATGGTCACCAAGCTTCATAGTGTCTATCAAGTTATAATTTTGTGTGATATGAAGTTAGTGTCTAATGAGTGATGGATGTGTAGTGTTTACTGAGTGACAACAAGGTAAACAAAGGATTTAGTCTCTACCGAGTGATAGTATATCTACCAAGTCTCCAATGGTTATCGAGTTCAAAGATATGTTGTGTGATCAGTATGGACCAAGATTCTACTTCTACCAAGTGCATGATGATGCTGAGTAATACAGTGGACACTGAGTATTAGGAGTTCACTGAGTTAGTTTCAGAACTTGAGTTTTCTACTATTTGGTCAACTCAGTAATATTTTGTCTACTTGTGTTTTAGTCAACCTTAAAATTGTAAATATTGGAATGGTATATATGTAATCTATTGTATCATTTACAATGTGTGGATGTATGAACAAGTATGCATGAGAATATCAAGGGATAAATATGTAATGCGAATTTGTAGCAGAGTAGAGTATTCAACAAGGTCTACAAGGAGCAAAAAAGATATACTAGTCACAAGAGGTGATCTATACTTCAAGATCTAATCAACAATCAAGTTGTAAGTTAGATCTACTGTTTCATCCTAATAGGTGAATCTATTTTCCAAATCCTTTAACAAGGTAGACTTAACAGTCTTTGTATAAATCTCCTAATAGAATGCATACTTTATTGTATGTTTGTTAAACCTCTAACAAGGTGGATCTAGTAGTACAAATTTCTCTTAATAGGGCAGATCATTAGAAGTGGTCAATGTAAGCACTAATAGGAAAACTTTATACTGTAGTAGTGAAGTTTTGTGGGTATCATCCCCACCCTAGTTTTACTTTCTATTTGGAAGGTTTCTGGGTCACCAAAATATTGTGTTCATGTGTTATGAATGTTTATCTTTTCATGTATGCAGTAGATTAGAAGAATGAATGGTGAATGATTTATATTGTTAAGTTCTAAATTGATTTAAATTTTTTGAGGTTACTGATTCACCCCTCCCTTCTTAGTAACCTAGCCAGTCTTGATTATTTCCAACATTTCCATGTATGCAATAGATTAGAAGAATGAATTGTGAATGATTTATATCGTTAAGTGCTGAATTGATTTAAAGTTTTTGAGGTTATTGATTCACCCCTCCTCTCTCAGTAACCTAGCTAGTCTTAATTATTTCCAACATTGCCATGTATGCAATAGGAGTCAAGATGACATTATTTGAAAGCCCAAAGATGGTTTAAAATTTATGGACATAGAGGAAAAGTGGTCGCACTTTAAAGAAGAACCTCAAAATCTTAGGCTTCTCTAGTAGTAGATGGTGTCAATCCATTTGGAGAGATGACATCTATTTACTCAGTGTGGTCTACTTTTATTATCCACAATAACCTTCCTACATGGATGATAATAAAGAGGGAGAAAATTATGTTGGCAATGATTATTCTAAGTATTTTATTATTTTATAGTTATCTACACGTAATTATAAGTTTTGGAGTGAAATGGCCACAATAATGATTTGATGTTATTGTTCATTCAACTAGGTAAGTACCAAGTGAAAGATATAAATGTATATATTGTACTTCTTATCGATGAGTTATTTGTGTTATTAAATGGTTCATTATGTATTATGTCTCTAGACCAATTGGAAAAAGATAATTTCAATTCCATGCAATGCTTGTGTGGACAATTCATGATGCCCCAAGGTTGACACATTTATGTGGTATGTTATGTTGAATTGTAATTGTATGCCATAATTTTAATTCTAAAAATTAACATATCTAATCTAATTGTATCATTATCATGCAGGTCTTGAAACAAATGGAAAATTTGCATGTCCAATGTTTGGTCCAAATATGAAATCTCGTGATTCCAAAATTTTAAGAAAACAAGTGTTTGATGAGTATAGTCACTTCCTCCATAGAAATCATAAGTGTCAAAGTGTGAAAAAAAATGTTTTCAATGGGGAAGAAGAGGCTACATCAAAGCCATGAAGAATGGCACCTCACCTATGATAGTTGGAATATAATATAATTTGAGGTAATATCATTCCACCTAATGGTTTATGTTTGGAAATTATATATTTTGATTGTGCTTTGTTGACTAATTATGTAATTGATGATCATGAAGGTTGTCAAGGCATCATTGACCACCTTCCAAAAGGACTAACATATTATCCCAAAGAATTTAGTAGGCTTCCCTACTGTGAGAAACTAAAAATTATGTATTTGTTTGATATTATATATATTGGAAAGAATTTAATAGAGAAATTGTGGAAAATATTGGATGGAAGGCATGACAAAGAAAAACTTGTCAAAATTTGTACTGACATTCATGATTGTAGTGATGTAATGAAAAATATCATTTGAATCAAATAGAAATGGATACTGGATTAATGCAAGTTCTCTTCCTTGGTTATTAATCGAGTAGCAAAGTAATGTCATAAAATAAGTGATATGAAAATTTTTATTTCCTATAGGATTTGCTGCGAATATAAGCAATCTCATATCAAAGAAAAATGATTATGGATCAGGGATGAAAATGCATGATTGGCATACCTTCATCAAGTTAAGTCATGGCCTTTTGTATTTACAATACATTTGTGTAAATGCATTCAATTTTTATTATATGAAATAATCAGTTGATAATTGTTGCAGTATGTGCTACCCCTATCGCTTCTAGATAACTTCAACAATAATATCAAACAAGTGATATATGATCTTGGAAAATACATGATGTAAGTAGTGATATTTGTTCAATATATCAAATAATACTATCAAACAAGTAATATTTTGTAAATTTCTCATATTTATATATTTTTGTGTCTTGAATCCCATGTAGGTGGTTTCCATCTAAAGAAATCCATAAAGAAGATATAAAATATTGGAAGAAAAGATATTTTCAACTAATGTGTGAAATACAAAAGTCTTTACCTTCAATGTTTTTCAATGCACAAGAACACTACCTCATACACCAAGTTGAGGAGACTAAATTGTGTGGACCTGTACATACTAGGTCAATGTGGATGGTTGAGAGAAACTTGAAAATTTTGAAGGGTTTGGTTCAAAAAAGAGCACATCCTGAGGGTTCTATGGTTGTGGGATATATGGTATACCAGATTATGGTGTATGTTACTCAACATCTTCCTAATCTTGCAAAAAAGACCCATATAGATTGCATTTGGAATCTCAAATCCACTAAGATTTTTGAAGGGGAGTACTTGGTGGGGAATGATAGATTTAGGAAAGTGAAAGGTAATAAATTATGAGATTCTATTGTAGTTAATTAATTCTTAATCTTCAAAATAAATCTGTTGTAAGTCATCTATTTACTTTTATACAACTATTAAAGAGTGGGATGCAATACATTTGTTTATTGAAAACAATAAAAGATTGAATTATAGTATGGATTGAACGATGTCAACATTCTAGTCATAGATTAAAATGAGAATCTATGTCTTCATTGGTTATAAAAGCTCATTTTAATGGAGATCTCAATGTTACACAAAATGATATAGATTTAGCATATGGTTTAAGAGATATCTAGGTACTTATAAATTTGTTAATCAACCATATGTTTTTCAACTCATGAAGCAATAATTTATACATGTTTGAAATTATTGTAGGTGAAAAACCACAAGGATATGTTATGCAATGTTTATAAATTTTGCATCAAAAAGTTGAATGACACAAAGAGAACTTGTGATTTTGCAATAAATGCAGTCTTCTAGGTGGCTAATATTTCATCTAGAAACAACTTACATCCTCGAGAGTCTCAAAACAAATAATATGACATTTTGATTGATATACTTGATTGTGATTGTAATTCCTTCAAATTAGTCTCTTCATTGTGAAATGGTACAAACTATGACTCAATCAAAATGATCCTGATAGAATTGTTATTGAACATGATAATGAATTTACAACAATTAATACAAGGTTGTTTGAGTTAGTTGGGGAATAGCCCTATGTTCTTCCAAGACAATATGAGCAGGTATTTTACTTAGAGGTTCCCCAAGAGGAAGTCCAATAAAGCATAATATGATGGAAGAAGAAGATACCAAGGAAGAGGAAAAAGTGGAAGATGATGTGGATGTTGATCATGATTGAGAGTTTGTTATTACAGAGGACCCACCTTTGCAAAAGATAGTGAGATCATGTGCACGAGTGAGAAGAAATGATGATGAAAACATGGATATGCCTCTACAATAATTTAGGGAAGTAGGAAAAAAAAGGTCGAAAAAAAATAATTCTCATTTATGCAACTTATTTGATAATGACTGATGTTTATGTCTCAATATTTTAATTGTGTGTTATTGAATATTCATGAACTATATAATTTGTTAATAAATATTGATGAATGTTATATGTTAATGAATGCTAATGTATCTTATGTATTAATGAATGTTATCATGTGTAATGAATGCTAATGAATGCATCTTAATGAATGTTAATGAATCTTATGTGTTAATGAATGTTGTAATAATTCATGAATGTTACATTTTACTAATATATGAATGAACGAATAAATTTTAGATGTTAACAAGGAATTTAGACTGATGTTGGGCGGGGCGAGCGGGGGGGGGGGGGGGGTGGGGGGGGAATGGTGTTACCAAATGAGCTTCCACCTTCACATGGCTGGCCTTAATTAGTAGAGGATATTAAACTATTCTCAAAACTAAGTGAAGCTCAACATTAACCTATGATTGCATGACAATTTTATAACTCCAACTAGGAATCTAACTATTTTAGGTCATACATCTAGGAGACTCCTCTTGTCTAAAACAACTAACCCTATAACAAAAAACTTGTTTTTTCACACCTTAATTTTGGGCATCACAACTTTCTAACTCTACCTATATTTGCATGCATGTGCATCTCCAATGTATATATATTTGTAAGCATGTGCATATACTTGTGTGTGTATTTTCAAAAAATTAATTTTGTGCATATCTAACATTCATGGCTTTCCACAAGACCACATTTCTTTGAGGAATTCTACAAAATAGTTCACATATCTTGCCTATATGATTTCAATAGGAATCATGTAGTATATGAATTGACAATGTTACATTTTTAATGGTAAGTATTTGGAGTAGGGTAAATTGAAGGTTTTTTTACTTGTATTTCAATAGGAATGTAGTAGTAAATATGGTGCTAGTTTTAGATGTTAACCTTTGACAATCTCTTGGTTTCAGGAAATGCAAAACTATGCACCCAGTTCAATATGCAATCTTAATTCATATAACTAGGACATTAGGTGGAGCTAAAAAAATGCAACATGTTTTCATTTTATAGAGGTCTTTAATTATGTATTTTAAGTTATAGACCATCACTAAAATTGTAATTATGACCCTTATAGGTGAGGGTAATGTCCTCAACATACAAGAAAATCAATACTTTTTATTTGTTGGCTTGCTGAGGACATTCTCTCAGCCATAACTACTAGAGTTCTAATGTTTACGATGGTCTATAAATTAAAAGACTTATAGACCTATTAAAAAATGTAAACACAATATGTTTTTTCAGCTCCACCTATTATGGAACACAACTACACATGCATTCTCGATTCATAGTAGAAAAATCTTATTTTTGATGTGAAGGAGAGTGTATACGTGAGTTGTTAGCATTTTAGGAGAAACCAAATTTGAATAAAGCTTCTACAAACTAAGAACAGACATAAACTTCAAGATAGACAAAAGAGGGTTCCTAATTGGGAATATGAGCCATTGAAAGACTCTCCCAATAGGAATGGCTCTTTTTTGATTTGCTATGTCCAATTAAGGTTTGTGTTTTAGGGATGTATGCTCAAGATTGGTGCTCAATTTTGCTTCAATGGAGAGTCTTGGATTTTGGATGTGGATAATGGATGTAGATGTAAAACTTGTTCTCAAAATGGCATTATGACTTTACTTGGTGGATTGTGATTAAAATGGCTTGGGAGGAGATTCCTTAAATAGGCAAAGGGCTTGAGGGATCGATGGCTAGGATGGAAGGAAAGGAGAAAGCTTAAGGAGGGCTCAGATTGAATGAGAGGGGAGCACATGGATTGTGCTTGTCTACAACCAATCAGGAGGTGACACATGTCATAGGGTGGTTGGTTAGAGAAAGAGGGGTTGAGGGGTCAACAAGGAGGCTCAAAGCTCATAAAGACCCTCATAATGGCTTGTAAGAGCAATAAATGGGCTTGTAAGAGTCATTTATGGCTTTGTGAGAGCATTTATGGCTTGGTGGTTGGGATATTTTGAGGGGATAGACTTTGGCTTGGCTTAGGAAAGTCTTAAGCTCATTTAGGATTGTGCAAATGATTAGGGGATGGGTTAGGCTTGGGTTAGGATTAGATTAGGGATGTTAGAGATGTGCAAGTGGATGGTATTGATGAGGGTGGGTGAGTTAGTGGCTAAGCTTAGTTAGTATGGGTGGATGGGGTGTATTAGGCTAAATGGAGGATTAAGGATGGTTAGGGGCTATTAGATTTTGAGGGCTTTATTTATTAAAGTGATTTTAATAAATTTGAGATTTTTGGAATTAGATAGGAGAATAGGATTTAATTGATAAATAATGGGTTATTTGATTTATCAATTAGGACTATAGATGATTAATTAAATTAATCAGCTAGGGGATGTAAAAAGATTAATTAAATAAGAATTTAATTAATGATTCCTTTAGAGATAGCTAAATAGGATTACCGAAGCGGTGTAATCAGATTTAGGTGTCTACAGAGAGAAGCCAAAGACATAAATGACATGCAAGGTAAAGGCCTCCCCATTGGTTCTTCAGAAAACTTAGAAACAATATAATTTGTTACACATAATTATGGAGTTTTCTAAATATTTATTTGGATTTTGGTACTATTTTTTTTTAATAGAAGACACAACTAGCTGAGGAGAGAGAAAAATTGAACTTAAATATAATTGTTTCATGGTGAAGTATTCTTTCCATATCTTCACATTCCTAAACTTTCTTTCACCTTTGTTATTTTGACATAGCATAATGAAATGTATAGATAGGAAGGGCCCAATAATTGGAGGTAAAACTGGTAGCCCAAGAATTTCATGTTGTTGAACAAGAAGATCATAAATCAAACTAATAATGCTTTATGTCTAAACAACTAGAGGCTAATGGACCCATATCAAAGTGACTCTAGTTGTTTCAAACTCTTCCATTGGCTTCAATTTGTTTAGATAGAAGCAACTCTTCAAAGTGCACTAGCAAGACATTTGAATCATTGAAGATATTTATGCAAAAGAGAAGTTGTATCCAAAGGAAAAGGACCCTAGGTAACAAAAAGAGAAGTAGCAATTTATCCCATAAATATACATTTCAAAACAAAATATTAAATTTGTAAAATTTCTAAGTTAATTATGTCCATAATTAGAAGCCACATTGCATTATTACATGAATGATTTTCTAGACACGTGCTTTGACTACGCCTCATTTGAATTTGTGAATATCTAATAGTGTTTCAATTAAATATGTTTAAGATGTAAAACACTCTACACCAACCACATTGGTTCTTTACTTTAATAGAGCCACAAATATTCTTTACACTATTGGAGTTCATGTGGTTATAGTGTAAGTTCTTCAACACTTATCAACCTTCCACTATTTTCATTTTGTGGCTTAATCATATTCATTATAATTTGCTTATTATAAATGAAGACCATAAAGTGTGTATGAGTAGTACTAAGATTTCAATTTATTTTTATGTAAATTCAAGTAACATGCAACAAACTTATGTGAATAGTAATCAAAAGATTCCTATCAGATAAGGTTTTAAAATACCTTCCTATCTAAAATTTAAAGGCATTCACATCAAAAGAACACATTTCACTATTTTAATATAATCATTTATAATTGTACCTTTTGGTATAATATTATTAATTGCATGGATATTTATTTTTAACAAATTATCAATATTAACATACAAGTATTTACTATTATCATTATATTTCATGCCTTAGGTTTTCTAAGAGGATGTATTGTTACATAAAACTATCTATTCTTAGGGATTGTTATTATTAGTTCTTTTCTTTAGGATGTTTGAACAAAAATTAATTAAATTAAGATTCTATCTATAACATCAAGATGATGGTATTGTTAAGATAAAACCATAGATAGAAATAACAATTACATGTAAATGTAAAAAATATTAGAAAATATTGAATCGTAAAGAAGAGAACACAAGACACCAAGATTTAATGTGGTTCACCCAAATCCTATGCTATGTCCACCAAACAACAAGTCCAATATTATTATGATTTAGTGATTACAACCTAATTACAATTTTTAATCCCTTACAACTCAATACCACTGCAAGAAGCAATTTTTGCACCCACAATCAAACAATCCCTAACCCTAAGTCCTTTAATATAAGTATTTTTGCTACTTTAGGGATAAAATTAGTTATAACATGTCGGCCATAAAATACCAATATAGTAGCCCCCAAAATTATGGAATTATGGACTATGTATAGTACTTCCCTAATCAGTCACCACAATCTAACAATCTCCCACTTGGGGACTGATCAGGCTCCACACTGAACAATAATCTCCCACTTGGAGACTGATCTTGTAGCTATGTCGTTACTCCATGAGGCTCCAACTAGATCAAACCACCCTGGACTCCACTATTCTTTTATTCCTGCTCAGTCTAGAAGACCAACTAAAGCTGAAGAGGAGTTCAACTTCTCCCTTGTTACTACCTTTATAAACATATCTATTGGATTGTCATCTGTAGGTATCTTGTCTAGCATTAACTATCCATCATCCAAAACTAACTGAATGAAATGGTACCGCAACTATATGTGTTTTGTCATTAAATGCAGAGCAAAATTATTCACATGATGAATGTCACTCTTACTATCTATAAACAAATAATTATCCCTTTGAGGGTGTCCCAATTCTTCCAAAAAGAACTAAAGCCATATCATCTCCTTGGCTGCCTTTGTAGCAGCAACATACTCTACCTCTGTGGTGGATAAAGTGTTCACCTTCTATAATCTAGAAACCTAGCTCACTACTACCCCACCAATAGTAAATACATAACTTGTAGTACTCCACCTGGTATCAATATCCCCTACCAAATCTGAGTCAATATATCCCTATAAATTAGTAGTAGAGCCCCCAAAATGTAGAAACTTATGGGATATGCCTCTCAAATATTTGAGAATCCATTTCACTGCATTCCAATGCTCAATTCCTTGATGACTCATATACCTACTAATGAATCTCACTGCATGTGCAATATCTAGCCTTGTACATACCATAACATACATCAAGCTTCCTACAACTAAAGCATAAGGTACCTTGGACATCTTATCCTCCTCTTCTTGTGTCTTTGGACACATCTCCTTGGTCAACTTCAAATGACCAGGTAAACATGTGTTGACAATGTTAGCATTCTTCTCCATAAAGAAACATTGCAACACCTTTGCAATATAATCAGCCTGAGATAATGTCAATTTCCTATTCTTCCTATCTCTACAAATCTTCATGCCAAGGATTTTTTTTTCTACCCCCAAATTTTTCATAGAAAATGCATGTGCTAACTAGCATTTCAGCCCATTAATGTGATCTATGTTAGACCTGGCTACAAGCATATAATCAACATATAAACATAAAATAATGTAGCTATAATCATCCAACATCTTAAAGTAAACACAATGATCTAAATAACACCTACTATATCCATGCTCATGCTTAATACTGTCAAATTTTAGATACCATTGCCGAGGTGCTTGCTTCAAGCCATATAAACTTTTCTTCAATCTGCACACTAAGTTCTCCTTACCTTTGACCTCAAATCCCTGTAGCTATGCCATATATATCTCTTCATCCAAATCACCATGAAGGAAGGTTGTTTTAACATCAAGATGCTCCAAATGCAAATCTTCAGTAGCCACAATACTTAAAATAGTACGAATAAAAGTCATTTTAACAACAGGAGAGAATATCTCATCAAAATCAATATCCTTTTTCTATGTAAATCCTTTTACCACTAACCTGGCTTTAAATCTTTTCTTACCTTCATCCTTTTCTTTCAACCTGTAAACCCATTTATTCTATAAAGCCCTTTTACTTGTAGGCAACTTGCATAAATCCCAAGTCTTATGTTTTTAGCAAAGAGTCCATTTCATCTTTCATTGTAGACTCTCATTGAATCTTAGTATCCACCTACACAACTTCATCATAACTTTTAGGTTCTCCTACATCGGTAAGTAAAATAGAGTACAAAGGAGAAAATATTTCTAGAGGTCTATTTAGCCTTGTTAATCGTCTAACATTCATTGGGGTGTGTGGTATTTGTTGTTGCAATTATTGCACATTATGAGGAATTGCAAGAACATCATCTTTTGGAGTATCATCCAACACTACATAATCATCTTCCTTTTTCTCATATTGCTGCAACAGATCTTTGCACAACACTTTCTCATTGAATATGACATCCTTGCTTCTTACAATTTTATGATTTTCAAAATCCCAAATCTTGTAATCAAATTCATCAATGCCATATCAAAAAAATACACATTTCTTTGACTTAGCTTCCAGCTTGGTTCTATTTTTCAGAGTCTATATGAGAAAATGCTTCACAAATGAAGGTTTAGAGAAAAGAATAACTCACCTTCTTACTAGTCCATGCTTTCTTTGGAATACCAAAACCCAAAGGAGTAGAGGGACCTCTATTAATCAAATATGCATCGGTATTGACAGTCTTCACTCACATGTGTAAGGGCAACCTTGCATGCAACCTCATGCTCCTTGCACACTCCATTATAGTTTGGTTCATGTGTTTAACCACTCTATTTTCCCATGGAGTCCTTTGAATAGTTTTCTATATACAAATACCATTAGTGGAGCAAGAATCTTCAAATTCATCACTGTAATACTCACCACCATTATCAGATCTAAGACATTTTAATTTCCTCCCAATCTGATTTTTAACCAAGCATTTCCATTTCTTAAAAGTTTGAAATACATCATATTTCTATTTAAGAAAATCAACCCATAATTTTCTAGTTGCATCATCAATAAATGTAACATAATAATGAGAGCCACCAATAGAAGATACTTGAGTTGGTCCCCACACATCTGTATGCACAAACCCTAATTTCTAACTTTTATTTTCCTTCCTAGTCTTCACAAAACTCACTCTTTTTTATTTTCCATACACACAAATTTCATAGAAATCCATATTAACATATTTTAGACCTGGTAAAACTTGCTTTGAATGAAGTACTTTCATATCTTTCTCACTCATTTGTCCAAGTCTATTGTGCCACAACATTTTATCAGAATCTACAACAACTATTTGTCCTCCCTGCTCAACTGTAGCAACTATTCCTAGACATTCATTTTTCTTTGAAACAATCAAAGTAGAAGGAACAATATGACCTATACAAAGATATAAGGTGTCTACTTTCACACTTTTTTCTACTACAAGGGAACCTTTTGAAACCTTCCAATTTTTATCATTGAAAGGAACTACACAACCCTCATCATTGAGTTTTCCTACTAAAATTAAATTCCTACTCAGCCTTGGAACATGTCTTACCTCATGTAGTAGCCAATGATTCCCATTCTACAACCTAATCTTAATTTTTTCCTTTCCAACAATCTCACAGGGTTCATTATCCCCCAAATAAACAAGCCCAAAATCCCCTTGGACATAATCAATGAGGTAACCTCTATGAGGTGTAGCATGAAATGAAGCACCAGAATCTAAAACCCATGAAACATCAATACTTTCTAAATACAAAAGCAAAGGATCCTCTTTGGATTTGTTACTTACCACATTTACCTCCTTGTTCGCTTCTAGTTTATCTCCTTCATTTTTATTTCGATTCTAGAAATCTTTCTTCTTATGCCTTGGTTTCCCATAGTACCAGCAGTTGTTTGGTCCTCTCGATTGAGACCTCTTCCCCTTTGATTTTCCTCTTGATCTCCCATGATTTCTATAATTATTTTCTGTCTTAGTCATTCTACCTCTGCTTTGTGCATTCAAAGAACTTCTTGATGTAGATCCACTTGAGGTTTTCCTACGAGTCTCTTCACTTAAAATAACACCAATCACATCATCATATTTTAGGGTATTAGATCCAGAAACAAAATTACTCACAACCATTATCAAGCCATTCCAACTTCTAGGAAAAGAACACAAAATAAAGAGAGCTTTAATTTCTTTATCAAATTTAATACCCATAGAAGATAACTTTAACTAGTAATAGTATTAAACTCATTTAAATGATCCACAATAGATCCACCTTCTTCCATTTTCATATTAAATAAAAACTTCATGAGAAATACCTTATTTGAAGTGGAGGGCTTTTCATACAATTTTGCCA
Organism: Cupressus sempervirens; assembly: GCA_028749045.1. Classification (NCBI taxonomy): domain Eukaryota; kingdom Viridiplantae; phylum Streptophyta; class Pinopsida; order Cupressales; family Cupressaceae; genus Cupressus; species Cupressus sempervirens. The sequence goes on from CM053791.1 coordinate 698,409,995, forward strand.
GGGTTTCCATCAACTCTTCTGTCATCTTTGCTTTTGTAATGTTAAATTTCACTGATGATGCCAAGTATAATTGAATGGTTCCAAGTGCCTTTCTGTTTAAAATCTCCTAGTCCTCATTTGTCATAGTTCCTTGGTTCTTAGTTTTTCCTTCCAATGGCTTCCATAAATCCTTCTGATAAAGATAGTCCTCCATTTGCATCTTTCATAACTAAAAGTTCTACCCATTAATCTTGTCAACTCTTAGCTTACCCTCATCTACCATCACTTCCACTCAACTAAGAGACTCCCACTCAATTGTGAAACTTTCTTGCAAAGGATAACTAAAAAAAAACCTTGCTCTAATACCATTTGTTAGGATAAAATCACAAATAGAAATAACAATTACATGCAAATATAAACAATATCAAAAAATATTGAATCGCATAGAAGAGAACACAAGACACCAAGATTTAATGTGGTTCACCCAAACTCTAGGCTATGCCCACCAAATAACAAGTCCAATATTATTGCGATCCATAGATTACAACTTGATTACAATTTGTAATCCCTTATAGCTCAATACCACTGCAAGAAGCAATTTTTGCATCACCCACAATCAAACAATCCCTAACCCTAAGCCCTTTTATACAAGTATTTTTGCTACTTTAGGGTTAAAATTAGTTACGACATGTCAGCCATAAAATGCCGATATAGTAGCCCCAAAAATAATTATTGGAGGCTTTGCCCCCAAACCCCTACTTAGGGCCCAGCTCAGCCCCAAACCCCACTAAGGAATTATGGAGTATGTACAATACTTCTCTGATTAGTCACCATAATCTAATAGGTATAGGGGCTTTCAAGATGCATAAATGAATTTTCTAACATCAAGGAAATTGGAGCATGGCCTCTCCTTCACATGTCACCCTTTGCATTGACAATTGATGTCAAGGAAGATAAGTGTTTCATTTTGGAGACGGTCCCTTACATTTCCTTCATTTCCTATTTAATGCCCTCATTTTCCTTCACAAATCATGCAGTTCTATTTTAAGAAAATCCATAATGTCATTTTATCTTTAAAATTGTCATCCACTTTCATGCATAGTAAACTTATAGTGTCAAATTGACTCCACACTCATACCATCATCAAATCCATAGTTTAGTTTTTGCATCCATTATCTTGCATGTTATCACCATTCTACCTATTATTTCACCCATGTTAGATTCATCACTCTTCCACCTCATAAGTCTATCATCATCATAATTATTTTGCATACTCATGAAGCTACATTGATCATTCTTTAAGGCGAAATAGTGATCACACATATCAAACTAGTAAATCAAAAAATAAATTATCAACAAAGGAGACTTGAAAGTTTGTACTTATTGATTGATTTGATTTCTAATTTGTCCAATTTTAGCACCTTATCTTGAGTGTGTATTTTTATTTTAGTAGTTTATTTCCAATTTGTGCCTTATAAATTGTTGCTCCATGTTTCTAGTCTTCTACTATAACACCTATTTGTTGATCCAAAACTACTATTTCAAATGGATTTGTTATTTCATTAGGCTACTCACAAATTTTAATGCTTCTAGATGATGGTCTTATGTCAAATTATGAGTTAAGATCATCCCAAAACTGATCTTCCACAAAATTCTCTTTATTCTTTTACATAATGGGTATATTTTAACAAGAAGGTTGTCTTCATGAAGATGTATAGGAATATCTTGAAGAAAAGGGCATGAACTTGCATTCAATTCATATTGAATAATCCTTTGATCCTCCAAATTCTATAAATGCAATACTTGTTCAAGCTCACATCCTTCTTTGTGTTGTTTAGAAGTTGATATTGGGGATAATCTACTTATGTTGTCATCTTAGAAAAAAGACAGTTCCCCAAATAATTCAACTTCCATTTCATTGCTATACTCAACCAAACTATGAAGTTGATTTGATAACTCCACCATGGCTTCATGTTGAACATCTTTGTCCCTTTATTTGTACAAAAAAATTTCGAGTTGCATTTGATCAACTTCTCTATACTTCATGATTTCAATGGTTAAGAGATCTATTTTATCATTATGGTCATGTAGCTCTTTGTCATGGAACTCCTCATGAGTTGTTAATCTTTTGAAAAATCTCCTAGCACATTTTCCCTCTAGAAAAATAGTTCTTATTAGCACTTTATACTCTTCAAGCTCATTCTCATGATTCTTCTCTTCTTCCAACTCTTTTGCAAGGTTATCTTCACACTGCTTGTGTTTCTCCACCAAATGTTTCTTATGACACAACAACTACTATTGAATGTGATAATGAGGAGTGAGTTGTTGTTTCATTATAGTTTCATGTTGACTTCCAATGTATCCCATCTCATTGGTAGGTTGTTTGCATGCAAACTCATGTTGCCAGGATGATTTTGTAGAGGTGGGCAGGTGGTAATCATATTGAGCTTGTTGCCTTATAACAAGAATATGTTGACACAATGTTGTTTTGAGGAAAATAATGATGTCAAGGTTATTGTAATAAAGATAGCATGAAGGGGTGTAAATAGAACATTCATAGAATGGAGAATGATATGCCATGATTCTCTTTCAATTAGACCAAAAATCCATGCAATTAATTAATTAGAACCAACATGCATGTCTCACTCCATGCATGATAATATTAAAAAAAAAAACATTCTTCCATCGTAATTTCAATGGACACCTAAGAACAACCAATGACAAAGCATTGGGTACAACAAAGATTTCTGATGGTAACTGAAAATTATCTATTAGAAATCTCTAATAGATAATTTTCAGTTGTATAGAGATACCATTGTAGGGATATTGCAATTACGACACCACAATAAGTTTCAACAACATATTGGCCACCTCTCGAACTAGCTTGTAGGTGCTTTTTCCCTACACATTCTGATAATGTTTGACATTGCAATTATGACAGACACCCTCACCATTGGTTCTTTCGATGCCAAAAGTGCGACAATAGGTAGTATCTCTTACATGATAGTTGGCTATCATAATTGGTACAACTAGCAGTTAGAAAACAAGCTCAAGTGTACTAGTGAATCATTCTCCTTGCTCAACATCTGATAGGAACTCAGCATAGCCTAGTCCAGAGGTGTCATGAGGTCTCCTTGGTGCATTTATATGTATATTAAGGAATCTCATAGCCTCTTTAGGTTTTTTCATCATCTTAATGAATTCCTTTTCAGGTTTCAATTCATTCACCAGTATGTCATTCTTAGATTTTGGATTTGCAACCTCTAGCTTCTTTCTTGCAATCTCATGATTTGCACTTAGTAACTGATTGATCATGTCAAACTAATTGTGGCTTAGCTTTTGTACTTCATTGATCTTTTCTTCAAGTCTTGTAGCCATCTATCTTTTGTCTTCATCTACCATTGCTTTGTCTTCTCCATCATTTTCTTTATCTTTCTTAACCTTTTTCTTTTATTTAGTCACTTCATATAGCCTTACTACTTGTGTCTCATGTTCTCTTTTCAATGCTCTAACTTCTTCATTTAGAATGTTGTTCCTCTCCAATAGATCTTCTATTGATGTATCAAATTCACTAGAACTACCCTCATCAAATAGTTCTTGAACAATCTCTTCTTTGTATTGGGTGTCATTTTGTTGAATTTCTATCTCTTTCCTTCTCTTCAAGGATTGCCTCAATGTATTCTTTGTAGCTTGATTTGTTCAAATCCAATTTAAACATCAATCTTTTGGTTCTCAATGATCTTTCCTAATTTAGAGGCTTCCATCTTCAAGATCTTTAAATCCCAAGTGGTTAGACTTCTTCCAAGAGAACACTGCTTTGATACCAATTGTTGGAAATCTAATAGGGAAAGTGAGATACATAGAGGGGGTGGGGGTGTGAATTTGGATTGATAAAACTTTTCACACTTCAAACATGAAACATATTTGACGCCTTCACATAAACTCTCATTTGAATATTAACCTCATATCATTGTATTTTTACTATTGCACAACATCAAATCTAACTTCTAATTGCATCAATGAAAACTCATAAACACATAACACATTAACACATAGATTTGGTAATGCAGAAACCCACCAAGGTGAAGGTAAAACTACGATGGGGATGACACCCACAAAATCTTCACTTCTGCAACAATAAAGTGTGTTTGTTAAGGCTACAATGTTGGATCACTTCTAATGATCTACCCTATGAGGGGTCTATCGTGTCAAAGGCTAAAAGAATTGCTACTTATTATACCTTTATTAAAAGATTTTTACATCACAACTTAGCGAGTAATTTGTTAGAAGATTTACAAAAGCATGTTAAAGTTACTCTGTTAAGAGATTTAAACCCTGGAACACTTGTTACAATGTTCAGTACCTGATCCTTTGGTTTTCACTTCAATTGTCGATATCATATCTCCTCTATGCAATATATTATCACCTTACTGTGATTGATCTTCATTGACCTTGTTCAAAAAATATTCACTGCACTGCTTGGTTGCTTCTTCCTTCAACACTCCGATTCATCTCCAATTCTTTCATTCACACATGCAAACTAGGTCATAGATGCTCCTTAAATAGTTGTTTGGGTGAACCTTCTAGATCCTAATCAATGATCTAGATTTATTTCTCTTATGGTGAGTCCTTGCAATTTTTACGATTGGTGGATTGCCTTACATAGGAATTCATGATACTTTATTGGATATGTAATCAACTCCTTGATTACCTCCTTGATCTATAAAACATGCTTCTAGCTCGATAAAAATAGTTTACATAAGATTTTGTTCTATTCCAAACAAATATGTAAAATTGCCTTGCTTGACACTTGTACCATATTGATGCTCGACATAAATGTTTCTCCCTATTATCCATCGGCCTTAACTATACTTAGCATATACTAAATTACTTGGCCTCTACATCACTCAACTTCTGTTAATTTTTGTGAAAAACTCGATAATCATTGGAGTACTCAACAACTTTTGGCTTGTTCGGCAGTAACTACTACTCGACACTTGAAATATATATACACAAGTCTTCAATACATGACTCAACCTAAATAAGATGGCTTGGTTGGAGTGATGACCAAACAAGCCTGCCTTGTCAATGATTAAGTGTTTGATACTAATAGTCAACATGACTTATAGATCAACACATTCTTAGTGATTACAACAAGGAGGAGAATATGGACCTTCTTAACAAAGCCAGGAACAATCTACTACATAATTTTAGATCCATTAAGTGCTTGTTTCACCAAGTTATGGACTTAAAGGATAGGATGAGGTCTCTAGAGGGGAGGATTGATGGACACAAGTCTCATGACACTACTAAGAGGAAGAACTCTATTGTGGGCTCCTTGATTGACATGGTGACTTTCTATAGGCTAGAGGCCAAGGTGCTAGAGTTGGACAATAAGGTCAATTGCATTGAGAGCACCCTCAAGAGCATAGCTGATTAGAGCTACAAAATCCTTAATGCCTCTAATGAGCATGTTAAAATCCTCATCAGTAAGTTGGAGGGAAGCCTTGGGGAGAAGGCCATTGTTACTATCACTGAGGATCAAGGTGTTGCTGTAGATAGAAAGGAAGGGACTGGGAGGAGGACTAGAGCAATGCTAGGAACAACCTACTGGATAATTTTAGATCGATTAAGTGGTTTTTTCACTAAGTTAAAAACTTAAAGGATAGGATGAGATCTTTGGAGGGGAGGATTGGACACAAGTCTCATGACACTACTGAGAGGAAGGACTCTACTATGGGCTCCTTGATTGGTCTGGCAACTTTCTATAGGCTATAGGCCAAGGTGCTAGAGTTGGACACTAAGGTCAATAACATTGAGAGAACCCTCAAGAGCATAGCTGATTAGAGCTAAAAAATCCTTAAAGCCTCCAGTGAGCACGTTAAAATCCTCATCAACAAGTTGGAGGGAATCCCTAGGGAGAAGGTCATTGTTACTATCACTAAGGATCAAGATTCTATTGCAGATAGCAAGGAATGGACTGGGAGGAGGACTAGAGCAAGCACAAAGAACATGGCAGTAGGGTCCTCTTTAGACATCAGTCAGATTAAGGAAGCTACAAAGAAGATGTACCAGTTGAAGGAGCAGGCATCAGAGCTAATAAAGAAAATGGGGTAAGTCCCATTTGGGGTCCTCCTTTTTCTAGTTTCTTAGTGTTTTCTATTTAGTGGTTAGTGTGTTGTCCTTTTGTAGTTGGCTTTTGTTAGGTTGCTGGCACTATTAATTTTTGCTTTGTTTTGTCTATTGGGCTTAATGTTATATCTTTGGATCAAAACCTAATTTCTTCATCAAACACATTATATACAAGTTTGGTTGGAAGTGTAATGAATTTCATACTAACTAGGCTTGAGATAATGCATGCCATAAGTAATTTTTACATTTATGAAAATACCTAAGGACTCAGACATTGGTAAGCATGCAAGTGAATCCCAAGGTATGTGAGCGTTTATCAAAGGATATGATATTTTGTATATTGGAGAAAATGACTGTGAGATAAATGGTTATATGAATAAAGATTGGACAAAAAGTTTGGATGATAGGAAGAGAACTTTTGCTTATGTGTATGCATATGGGTTTTGGTGTAATCTCGTAGGCTTCTAAGAAGCCACCCATTGTTGCTTAATCTACAACAAAGATTGAATATATAGCAGAAAATTGCAACAACATGTTAAGATATGTGGCTGAAAAGGATCTTGGTGGAATTGAAGGGAGAACAAGAAAATAGAACTACAATATTTTGTAATAATATGTTTTCAAAACCATTCACAATTTTTTCTCTTTTGTTTCATAAAAGAAACAAACACATTGAAATTAGATATCATATTGTGAAAAAGTTAATGAAAATAATGAAATAAAAATAAAGTTTTATAGGTCTAAACAACAACTAATAAACATTTTTAACCCAGCCATTTGGGCATACACATTTTTGAGGAGAAATTTCAGTGTAATTAGTCTGAATCAGATTTGATCTTATTTTGTCAGCTTAGAACATAGGGGGAGTGTTGAATTTTAAATGAAATTGGTTTGTCTTTGAGCTTGTCACTTTTACCTACGTATTAGAAGTTCTCAACAATTAGTTAATCAACAATTGGTTAATGTTGCTCAGATTTTTCTGCAAATATTGAGATTTCCATCCCCAATTGGCTCCTAATTCGACAAGAGAAAGTGCAACCCCAGCAATCAAGATAGTTGATGCTGGTAGGAGAGCTTGAATCTTAAATTTGTGGACAATAAATAGAAAAAAGTTGAGGAATGCTTTTGTGAGTAGTATTAGCAGCAATAATTTTTCGAGTCTCTGCAGTAACATTGTGTTTGTGTTTTAATGTGCAGTAAGCAGTGATTGATCATGATATTTATTTTTAGCTTCAATTTGTGAGAGCTTTGTCTAACTCTATGTGTTTGTGTGCAACTCTAGGTCGCTGTGAGTTTGTTTATAGTCAGTAGTTCTAGATATTAGGTTATTTCTGAATTTGTATATTGCTTTTTAATTTATATTAGTTTATTTCAGATTTGAAATACAAAGCAAGAATGAAGCTTGCATGGCTCTAGTCATTTGTTCTTATCTTCATTTGATTTACTTTGTTGTGCATTCCAGTGAGTGATTAGGAAACAAAGTTGTAATGCTCTAACATGTTAATTTTTTATTTCTATATTGATTTCAGAACATTTTATTGAGTGTTTCAAAATTTAGAATGTTTCCAAATTCTCCAAAAGTAAATGGAAAAAAAAATGGTAAGATGAGAAGGTGCTATTAACATTTCATTATCTCAACTTCAAGTCCTTAACTACAATTTTCGATGAACATGGATAGAGAGAATGCATGTGATCATTATATAAAATCTGTTTAAACCGTTGAAAACAAAGATGAGAGAGAATGCATGTGGTCTTTCCTTCGGGTACTTTCTGTTTTACAGCTTCTTATAGAGTTTCGCCGGTGTAAGTCGGTGAGGCAAACTCTTTCAATTGTATAATATGGAAGCCCAAGCTTTAAAAAAATAACTATATATATCAAGATCCAGATGGAGACTGAATGGTTAGATCCGTGCATATAATAATGATAAAACAATAAAGAAAACACCATAATCTATCGTCAAGAACACTCCTGACTATAAAAATGTAAAAGATACCATGATCTGTTCTCTTTGCCTACAAGAAACAACGATTGAATGAATAAAGAAAACATGCCAGTTGATGGCAAGATCCAGTACATTGACTTCACAGGTAAGCTTTGACTACTTCACATATCAGCATTGTATGTTATTGTCAATGATTAATATTTTAAAAAGCATACTGAAAAGGTTGCACGATTTGATCTAGATCTTACAACCTCACAGAAATCTTCTATTGTCTTGTAGTTCCTCTATTTTAAATCATAGATTCTTTCATGCACATGCATTCACTGATCAGGGCTGCTGATCTACTTTGACCGATCTGAAATACACTTGCTACTCCCAAGAAAAACCTCTCAGAACTATATTTTTAAAGATAAATGATGACTTCAATGTCAAAGGGTATTCACAAGCTCTGAATTTTTATAATTCCATGATTAAAAGGTGTTTTGGTTATAATTAAGATGAAGACTTTGTAAAAGGTATTTCACAAGTTCAGAATCTTTATAATGACATGATTAAAAGGTGTTTTGATTTTCTAATTAAAGATTTTAAGAAATAAATTGAAATGGGTTTTAAACTAAACTAGTTTTTACCACCACTTTCGTGTTTTCTGGCACTGACAATACTTGATGGCCTAATATCTTGGAAAAACAACTTGTTCTGATGTTATGCATAAAATATGCATATACAGCTAAAATCTTCTATTTTTCAGTGTTTAAAAAGTCTCTTTCGGGTGATAGAGTCCTATCTACAACAATATATGAATAGGTGTAACACCACCATCAAATATAGCAACAGATTCCGAGTGTGTTGGAATTATTTCTAATCGTAGAAGAATTGAAATCTCAACAACTCTACATATTCAGCCTATTTAAATAGGATGGAAAGCATGACTAACCTACACATTTTTTCAATATGCATGCAATGTCCTTTAGATCTAAACTAAGTATTTGGATTTTCATGTTCTGACAGGATCAACTAGAGCAATTCTTTTAGTTTCTGTCATAAACATAATCTTCTACTTGGATCTTGAGACTTTGTAAGAAAGAGAGATGGGTTTTCATCTCACACTGATGTACTTGCTCATTGTGGGCTTTGTATTTATCATTTATTTTGTGAGCAGAGTTGTGATAAACATATGGTGGAAGCCTCGTAGATTGAAGGCATATTGGGATTCCCATGGCATCTCAGGCCCTCCATACAAGCTTCTTTATGGAAACACAAAGGAAATAGCTGCAATGATGATGCAGGCAAACTCTTCTCCAATGGGCTTTTCTCATGACATTTTATCTCGAGCTCTTCCAGAGATTTATTATTGGAGCAAAATCTATGGTGGAAGTTCTTTTCCTCTTGTTGGGTTTTTGTTTTCTTTTCTAGATGAACATACTGTATAAAGAGAGCTAATATTCTGGTGCATGCAGCACAGGTAGGAATTTTGTGTACTGGTTTGGGCCTACACCAAGACTTGTTGTTCCTCAGCCGGAGCTTATTAGAGAGCTGCTATCTGATAAATCTGGGGCTTTTGAGAAGCCGGAGGTACCAATACAACTGAGACATCTATGTGGAGATGGGCTGACCAATTCTAAAGGGGGAAAATGGACTCGACAAAGAAGACTTATCAGTCCTGCCTTCCATTCTGAAAGGTTAAAGGTATGTTTTTGGCTCTTGATTTTGGCTTTTTTTGGGTTGTTGTTGGTCTAGGTGATGTCAACTTTCTTTCTTTTGTAGGTGGGTAGTTTGTAATAATATTAATAGGTGGGTGCTGTTTGAAAAAAGTACAATTTCCGAAGATGCATTTAAATTAGTCAAAGTTTAGAATGTGTTGTTATTTACATAACTAGTTGGTATAATACTAGGAAGTCTAATTAAATTTCTTTTTGAAAATCTTCAAAGAAAATTAATAAACAGATTTTACTTGAGAAACAAATCCAGATGAATCAGTTTAGAATGTGTTTTTTAAGTCTTACCCACATGATCATGAAGAATCTAATTAAATTTCTCTTTGAAGATTCTGAAATTACACTAATAGATGTGGTTTACTGGAGAGACGAAGACTAATATAAACAAATTAAAGCTTAGAGCTTGTTGTTTGAATTCTTAGCTATATAATTAGTATGATTATAGAGAGTCCACTTAATTTCTTTTAGAAATTCTAAAATCACACTAATGTATAGTTTATTGAAGAGACTATTATAACTTCAGATAAATCACTGTAAAGAAATCCAAATTTAAAATGTATTGTTTAAATCTGACCCATAACTAGTTATTATGATCATTTAGTCTAAATAATTTTCTTTCTGAAAAACAAGCAGGCTATGGTTCCAATGGTTGTGGACAGTACAACTGATATGCTACAAAGGTGGGAAAATATCATTGATACTGCTTCACAAGAAATAGAAGTAGGCGAAGAATTTCGGGATCTTAGTGCAGATATTATTGCAAGAACTTCATTCGGTGGTAACTTTGAGAAAGGAAAGCACATCTTTGATTTGCAGTTCCAACAATGCCTTCTGGCTGCTGAAAGCTTCCGAAAGCTTATTATCCCAGGATACAGGTAAATGGAATCCAATCCACTGAATTTTGTCTTTATTTCATTTTGTTTTCTAGAGTCTAAACAATCAGGGAGGGTTGGGCTTAATCATGTACATTTGCAGTTAACTGCTAACAATATATAGATAAGCATGATTATGGTTTATGGATAACAACTCACTTTCCTAGATAGTTATTTTGGAGGGCGAGAATGTTGTGACTCTTTGAGTAGCAGGAATCTTTCTATTAGCCTGAAATTGAACATTCTAGGATTTGTTTTATCAGGTGATTCATTTGAAATTATATTAGTTTTTTCAATAAGACATGAATTAGCATGATTTCAAATGAATTATTTAAACAAGTAAAAACATAAAATGGAATGTTTAAATGAAATGAATGATTCAGATAAGAAAGAACATGAGAACCTTCTATCAGATTTAAATAATAAGCTTTGAACAAATTATCTGAAATCAGGCTTGCTTCTTCAATAGAGTCTATTGTTTAGTCCAATATCAAATTAACCACCTACACAAGTCAAAACTTAGAATGATGTTTAAATGAAATTGAAATACCCTAACAATTAACAAGAGAACCTTTTGTTGGATTTAAATAGCATACTGTAAGTCTTGATTTATTCAGGTGGCTCATTTGAAATCTCATTAGCTTGTCCACTAAGGGCTATTAATTAGTATAATTTCAGACAAACTACCTAAACAAGTCAAAATGTAGAATATGATATTTAAATCAAAATAACTGACCCAAACAAATAAACGATATGAAAACTCTTTGCTCTAAGTTTTGGGTCATCCTTAAACATCACACACATTAATTAGTATAATTTCAGACAAACTACCTAAACAAGTCAAAATTTAGAATATGATATTTAAATCAAAATAACTGACCCAAACAAATAAACAATATGAAAAATCTTTGCTCCAAGTTTTGGGTCATCCTTAAACATCACGCACTAAGGACCCATTTGGTTGTAGGCATAGGAATGGAGAATAGGGATGCAATATTGGGAATAAGAATCGCTATTCCAATAATAGCTATTTTTTAGAATGGGTATAAGCTAATTTTAGAGGTAAAATGAGAATATGTATTCCTATTCCCTATTCCATTTGATGAACCAAACGGAGAATAGAAAATGTATTCCAACATTTCTATTCCTATCCAACAACCAAAGGAAAAAATTAAGTTTGGAAAAAGTAAGTCAACTTTGACTATTTAATACTTTTATCTTAGGAATCAAATCTTAACATGATATTTAAACCTCAAGTTTTCTTACCATGAATGTATTTATTGATATCAGATTTTTGCCTACCAAGAGCAATCTAAAAGCCCACCAGATAGATGTAGAAATTCAGAGAGCTTTATCAGATATAATCATGAATAGGCAGGACGAGAAGGATGAGAATCTAGACAACAGTGATCTCCTTGGCTTGATGATGGCTGCAAACAAACAAGGAAAAGAGCATCTAAGCATGAGCTTTCAAGATATAATCGACGAGTGCAAGACATTCTTTGTGGCAGGGCACGAGACAACAGCCATTTTACTGGTATGGAGCATCATTCTTCTTGCCATGCACAGCCAATGGCAAGAAAAGGCCAGAGAAGAAGTTATTGATTTATGTAACAAGGACGCTCCCAATGCTGACCTTCTAAGTCGCCTTAAAATTGTAAGTATAAAAACAAACTATTAGAATTCAATTTATTGCTATTACAATTCATCTATATAGTTTCCAACTGAACTTTCTCTTATCAAATCCCATTGTTACAATGCAGGTGAATATGATTGTTCACGAAGTTCTAAGGTTATATCCGCCATTGCCATTCATGGTAAGAAAGACAAGCAGAATGACAAAAGTGGGGAATTTTATCCTTCCAAAAGGAACTGAAATTTCAATACCCATAGCTGCCCTTCACCATGATGAAGATTTGTGGGGAAGAGATGCAAAAGAATTCAATCCCCAACGCTTCCATGAAGGAGTTTCCAAAGCTGCTACTCATCAAGCGGCATTTATGCCTTTTGGTTTGGGGTCAAGAATATGTTTGGGTATGCATTTTTCTATGATTGAGACTAAGGTAGTTTTAGCTATGATTTTGCAGAGGTTTTCTTGGGTTCTTTCTCCTGCTTATGTCCATGCCCCTGCTCAAAATTTTACAATTCGGCCTCTACATGGAGCTCAGATTATTTTGAATAAAATTCTTTAAGTATCTGTAGATAAATATTATAATAAAAATGGTCCTTACTCTTGTGACAGTTCATCGAAGTTCACTCGAGGTGATTTCAGGGATGAAGTCGCACAAAGGTCTTCATCTTGTATATACAAAAAGAACTTAATTGGCAAATGACTGTTTATTCACTATTAAATACTTGGTTTGTGGAGTTTTAAGTTTTTCCCCCGTTTTTGGATAGAGTAAAATATTGAATATTATTGTAATTACTATGAAAAACAGGTTCTAATTTGTCATCTTTTGATCTATATGGATACTTTTAATTTCAAGAAGAAATATTTTACATAATATAATAAAGAATATTTATTACTATTTATAATGTTAAATAATTGATTCACATAATTAATAAACTAATCTATATATAGAAGTGTAGATTTTGAGTCAAATTCATTGATTCATATTTCATAAGTAGTAGTTCACAAGAACCCATTTCTCATGAGAATGAATGGAAAACTTAACACATATTGCTTCTAGGTGATGCTCACGAGTAAAGCATTGAGCCTTCTTGGAAGGTTAACCATCCTAATATTGCTCTAACTCAAGCGTGCTTGGCTGTGGAGTTTCCTCCAGGGTTAATCTCACTTTGGTTGCATAGCCATTTATAAAACCTTCCACAAGTATTGTTAACCCCTTGTGCCTTTCGATCTTGATAGCAATATTCTACCCATAAAAGTAGTTATTTGAATAGAAATTAAGTTATATAAATAAACTAAAAGTATATATTTTAATGAATATTCTTACTTTTTTTAATATTATAACAAAAATAGCATAATATTCATAAAAATGTTAGGGTAGTATAAAAGAACACCCATACAACCTAATGGCATATTATGTCTAGATAAATAAAGATAAATAAAAGAATCAAACAATTAATGTTGTACCAATGTCAATTGTATCTTTATGATCAAATTAAAACCCTAAACATTAGCATTCTGTTGGCTAACATATTTTCTTCTTCCAAATTATTATAAATTTGACTCTAACCCAATTAAGAAATATATGTATAGACAATAGTTTGGTAAATCATCTCTCCTTGTTTCCTTTGAATTTTAATAAGGTACAACTTCCTTTTTCGATATTCAATGAATTGTCCTATACTAACACATAAACATGCTTTTAACTAGAAATAAATGAATGCAAATGCATCCATTCTTCAATATGATATAAACACAAGAAATCAAATTTAGGAGAAATAAAGAGAATGTACAGAAAAAGAACAAGTCTCTGTAAACTTGAAATAGTATCCACTTACAAGTAAGGCAAACCATTCACATAGAAATAACCAATCTTCATGACTCTAAATGCACATATTTATACTCAACTGATAAGTAGTACTTGTTTAATTCATAGATAAAAGTTTTCAAGCATCTTTTCTAGAAAACCAAAATATAAGTTGTATTCTCAAATAAGTTTTTTTTTTCCAAAAACAAAAATAAAAAACCCCTTACATTGTATCACATATGCCTATTTAACATTGTCTAAACCATAACTAAATATAAAAATAACTAAGATTTTCAAACAACCTCAGAGTAAGTCTAGATAACTCTCGCAAATTAAAAATATTATTACATAGTTATTCCCAACATTTCAAAGAAACATAAAAAAAATAAAATTGGAGGTGGCAACCTTAACTTCATGGCCTTGCATTATGCACAACTTTCCATTCATTGTATGCATGCATAAACTCTTGTATGACTGGGAAGTTAGGAACCTTGACATGCTACATAATTTATTTCCATGAATCTTTCTCACACTTAATTTTTGCAAGTTCTTTTTTGTGCTTTGGCTATTGGTCAACATACAATAACAATAGAGACTCAATTCTAGCTACTTTTATAAAATCAGTGGTCATTGGAGTACTATCTATTTTTACCTCCCCTATCTTTTCTTTGAAAACTTTGATGACAATGTTCATTTCATGTTCAATAGTGCCATCATACCAGACATAAATCACATCGATGCACTAAAATTTGTTGTTCCTTTTCCATCTTTACAAACTCAGTACTTGGCCATCTTTTAAAATATCAAAGTCATGTTCAGTCTATGTTCTTACATAGAGTGAGAAGATCTTTGTTCATGTCGTTCATATGATTTTTAGCTAAGAATTTACTGGCTCCATGTCTTTGGACCATATCTATAAGGAAACCCTTGTGTACTTCTCTTCCTCTATTCTTCTGACTAAGACCCATGAATTTAGATCACTAAGAAATTTAGTAAACTCATTCTAAACACTTCTAAAGTCTAAGATACATTTCTCACCTTCTTTGAGTATACCATCCACCCATTTGTCAAAAACCTTAGAAAACATTCTATCCCTTCAGATTTGATTGAAAAAATTATGTCTAGTAGGGGAAGCAGGGTCCAATGCTCTTGTGAGATAGGGAAGGGACTTGGATTATTTATTGCATTGATGTATTTTTCCATAACCTCGATAGTCTTCTTCATTTCCCTTTTGTCTTTATTTTCCTTCCATGACCTTCCTAACATGCATTTCAATGAAGTTTCAAAAGGGTTATTTTCAATGTTCCTGTTGGCTGTACTAAGATCTAACTTCTCAATTGTGTAATCCTCAACAAAAGTGCTTAATATTTCTCCATAAGTGGAGGGTTTACCCAACTTTTTGAGTGCCCAATTTCCTATTGTTGGATCTATATTCATTCATTAATTGATCTTTAATTTCTCAAGTTTGTATTCTTTACTTATATAGTTTCTTACCATATCATCCATAAGGATGGATACTAAAACTATGTTACTTTTCTTATTTATGTTTTCTACTGACCATTTTGAAGTACCTCCTACAAAGTGTTTTATGATGTCCATCATCTTAGGAGTAGGCATGTTTATTGACCTTGAATCCAACTTTGGAAAGCTATCTATTGGTTGGTCTTGATCCATGTTTCAGAAAGTGTTGGAAATACAATAGGGAAGTAAACACTAAGAGGGCAGGGGGTAATCAACACTTAAAACTTTCAACCTTAAAAACATTCACCACACATCCATCTCACAATCTATGAATATAAACCAAAATACCAAATTAAGCATATACATCCATAGCATGAAAGAAAAATATTCAACACATGTATGACACAAGATATTTGGTTACCCAGAAACCTTCCAAAGAGAAGGTAAAACTCGAGTGGGGATGACACCCACAAATCTTCACTACTCCAATAATAAAGTGTATCCAATGAAGGTTACAATGTTTTGATGATGAAACATGATCTACCCTATGAAAGGTCTGCCTTGTTAAAGGCTTACAAGATTGTTAGATCTTACCTTGTTAAAGGATTTCAACACCTTGTTAGAAGTGTGCCTAGTGAGAGGACTTAAACTTACAATGAAGTAAGCACCCTATTAAAGGATTTACAACAAGCTATTAGGACTACTCGGTTAAGAGATTTAATTGATTCACCTGTTAGAATGTCTCAATAGTGATCCTTCGATTAGCACTTTGTTGCTTAATGTCAGATTACCTCTATACTGATGTGTACTTGATCCTTTATGATTAGATGTAACTCTGCTATCTTCTGATTCCTTTCCTCTATTCTCCTTTAATTGATTCTACAATGTAACTTAAATCATAACACCTTTATCACCATGAATGCCATGTTTTTAGATGCAAACTCTCTTCAATTCTCCTTAAGAATTTCTAGAAAGTTTAGGGTTTGTCCTCCTTAAGAAGATCTAGGTGACTTAGGGTCAGGTATGAATTAATGATTGTGATTCACCCATCTAGCTACTTAATCCTTCCCTTTTCTTGATCAGATGCATGTAATGCATAGGGATTTACAATTAAGATTCATTCTTATCATCAAAAGATTGTAAAACAATCCTTAAGTTGGCCCAAAAATGATTTACATAGAAGTTTGTGCCATTACAAACAACTATGTCAAAAATGTATAACTTGACACTTGAAGTCCCTGATGCTCAGCATCAACTATAACTTCAATGTTGTAACTTGGCCTTTGAATGACTCGTCATCCATTGATCACTTGACATTTGAATAGCTTAGTAGATACTATCTGCTGGGCACTTGAGTGACTCGCTACTTACTAGTTACTCGACTCATACTAAATATCTATCACTTGACATATACTATATGAAAATTTATGCTCAACATGTATTACTTGTTTGGCATGAACTAAGTAAATGACTTAAGTATGTTGTCACTCACATTTCAAAACCAATATGAGATTAACAATCTCCCCCTTTGACATGAGTGGAAAAATACGTAGTCATGCATGAATAACCTTTAGCCTTTCAAGCATAACTCATATAATATCCACCTACATACAAAACTTCAAAAATTCAAAATTTTGCAAAAAATGACTCATCAGTCATACCTCAAAGTTTAATAACTCCCCCTAAGTTGATTGTGTTGTTCTAAATATGAATCAAAATCATTAAACCATTTCTCCTGCTGAGTAGATTTGACTCTTTTCCTTCCATTTTACTACCCCCCCAACCCCCAAAATATTGTCTCCCCCATACATTTTATTTCTCCCAACTTCTTATTTATCCCCCATTTTGACACTTATGTCAAAGGGTTATACACTTAGAGTGCATTTTTCCAAAAATGTTTTGTGGACCTCAAGCATTATTTTCAAAGCTGCATCCCAATTATCACAAGCTACCTTCAAGATTTGGTAACAAGGTGAACTAAGCCTTCATGAGTAGAAAGATGAGGATATTTCTTCATGAGTGTTTCAACAAAAGCTAGTTCCTTGTGCAATATCTCCATATGTAGAGTCAAAATGGACTGGATGCTGATTAGTTTAGCCTTGATGTTTGCTTCATCTACATGTAACACTGCTAACTAACTTTGGGGGTTCAGGAGGTTCCTAAAATGTTTCTCACTTTGGGCTGGAGATTTTGGAGAGTTATACCCAATGACTATATATGACTCTCCAAACTCATTATGTGGCTCCTTATTTCTTGTGTGAGGAGTGTTGGATTGCACAGTTTGGTGTACAAAGAGAAAATGTTCTCTAGTACCTTCTTCACATTATCAATTTTGGTTGCCAACTCAACCTGTGATAGTGCAATGGAACTTGATATCTTTTCATTAACCTTGTTTTGAAACTTTCTTTCAAACCATTCAAGTAATTTTACATTTGAATCTAGGTTTATGACACTTACCTTCTCCACTATGCTGGTTAGCTACTCTATGATAGGCTTTGTTGCTTCTAGTGTTGGTAGGCTAAATGCATCAAGAAGAATGTCCTTGATATCTATCAAAGCTTTCTTTTGCCTATGCTCTTGTTTGAGTAGTTCTTGTTGTTTCTTCCTTGCAAGGGCATCCTAGAGTATGCTCATCTATTCAATAGTGATGGTTGCAAAATCAAACTTGGGCAACTCAATTGCTTCATCTAAGTTCACATCAACAAATGATGTAACTTCTTCTATCTTTGATGTGCCTGGACTTGGCCTTGATGATTGTAGGGGTATAGCTTCTATACTCAGCCTATGAAGAGCTTGACTTGGAGGAGTAGTAGATTCTGGAAAATTTACCAGTGTTTGTATTGCAAGTTGCTCCTTAGGTTTTATATTTATACCTAGCTCTTCAGCCTTATCCTTTTCTTTCTCTTTATTCATAGATGCACCTTGATCTTGTGTTGTAGGTGTAGGAGTATCTACCTAACCTATTGAAACTTGTATTCCTTCAATCTTTTCTCTCTCATTGTTTTTCTCTCCAACTCTCTCATCCTTGTCATTTTCATGTTCCTTTAGATTTATTAAGATTGGAGTACCTTATATCAATGTACTGATAGTGGAAGTTACTATCTCCTTCCTTTGATATGCCACATAGGTAATGTAGGTTGTACAAATGTAAATTGAGGAGGGGCTATAGATGTTAGTTGTTTCTATACTTCCTCCCCTACAGATGCCTTGTCCATCTTCCCAATTTCATCAAGACTCACTAGTACAGGATTTTCACAAAGTTTAGCATGGGTGGTGGATCCTACCAGTATCTTCTTCAAGTATTCCTTTGTAAGGGGATTGATGTTCTAAGTGACAATATTAGAAACATCCTTAATCTTTATAGTATCACTTTCTATATTCATCTCATGTAGTGGATTGGCACTTGGCACTAGTGTATTTGGTACACAATGTTCTGTTTGATGTTCATCTTTAGCTAGTGCCTATGTATATTCATGTGTTTCAGTGCCTTCCACTTATACAACTATCTCAGTATCAACTATAGTAACCTCAGTTACTTGTTTCTATTCATCTTTGTCCTCACTTACCTCAATAGGTGCTTGCTCAATTGCCTTGGGTGTTGTCAAACCATATAATGATTTCCAAATTAGAGTGGTTTTTTGTACAACATCCTCAACCTTGTTCTGCAATATGTTGAATGCCCTTTATTTTGGTACAAATATCCTTGCATGCTTCTTTAGTTCCTTAGACATTGACACCCTATCAATTCTGGCATCACTTGTGCAAGTGTAGTCTCTCTGATTTGTCTTTCTATATTGAGATTATATTGCCACTTTTGCTCAACTCTATTAGATAATTCCTTTGGTAGAGAGTTAGTAATCTCAATTGGAGTTTGTTTGAATGTTTCCATCATGGCATAAATTGACTCCTCCACTTGGTTCATCTCAACTTTTCCAAGTTTTTCAAACTCAATATGTGCAAGACTAGATAAATCAACATTATTCCTTATATCTTCACATATATTGTCTAAATCTAAAGAAGGATGGTGACTTACCACTTGGAATTGGCTATTGTCATCAGAATCAATCTTCGCTTCATCAGATTTTGCTGGAGCTATGTATTTTCTTCTTGGTCTCTTCTCAGGCTCCTATTCCTTGCTAGTTGATCTAGCCCTCTTGTCTTTTGGTTTATCTGCTTCTTGAGCCTTTTTGGTAGTAGATCTTGTGCTTACTCTAGTAGAGGGAACTATAGGCTTAGGTTTTGCAACCTTCCTTGGTTTTCTAGTAGCTGGGGTCTTAGCTTTCCTCTTCTTTTGGCTCAGGTGCTTCAATGGCTTCTTCTTCCTTGACACCCTCTTCAATTTCAACTTCTTCTTCTTGATCTTCTCCTTGACCTTGAGTTAAGGCTAGTGGTGCTTGAGCAAGAATATATTCTTCTACTTCATCATCTTCTTCTTGACCAAATTTTTCTTTATATTTCTTCACAATCTTGTTCTTCTTCCTTATGACTGTGGTAGCCTTCAAATACATTGTTATCTTAAATTTTGCTACATCATAGGTCCCAAAGACAGTAGCCTTAGCATCTATATCTTCTACAAATAATGTTGTTATTGCTGCAGAGGCCTCATCCACATTGATCTCATAGCCTAGTGGTCTTAACCACCTTACCCTTGGAATTGTAGCCTGAACATATGTAAATTCAATGTCAACTAGAAAGAAAACATTATTGAAATGTTTCTTAACTAGTGAAACTGGTATCCACAGTCTTTCGTTCATTGATTGCTTGAAATCTTCAAAGTAGTTGGTCATAACTAACTCAAAGTTGTTTCCAACTTGCTTAATAAATTCACCTATTTGTATTGCAATAGATTTGTTTGTTTTCCCTTCAACTTTACCAAATGTGGGGAATATATTCTACATAAAAGAATATACATACAAGAATTGAACCAAATTTACATTGTGCACTTTTGATCTTCCTTATTGCTCCCAAATTTTTTGACAATTGTTGCATCTACAACTCAAAAAGGTCATATGTACGATCCTTCTTAACTATCTTATAGCCCATGTCAACAACAATACATGGTACATTGATGAACCTGCTGGATTGATAGAATTTATGTGGTATAATCCTCACTGCAAAAGCAATTAGGGGATCTGGGATTGTATCAATTGTCATGCTTTATTTGTTCCACACTACCCCTATATTCTTCTCAATGACCTCTTTAGATTCACTACTCATGGTTTTAGGTTAGTCAAGTGTTGGATACCAAGTCACTCTGTGTACAATCTTCTTTGTGATTTTCATTGGTCCATTATCCAACCATATAGAATTATCATGAATTTTTCTTAGAATTATCTTTATCCATTTAGTTTTAAAAACATTGGAGAAATCTAGGGCATAGGTCAACCCTTTTCTCTCTATAATTTTGAATTCTTCTTTCAATGCTCTAATTTCACACAATTTCCCAAAGGTTTCCCTAATCTCCATGTCACCTATGCTACCCACCTTGCATGTGTAGAAACATCTCATATAATGAATCATCAAAACTCAAGGTGGTATCATTGACAATGCACTAGATGGATCTTGCTTGTAAGTAATATCAAGAATGGCTCTAAAATTAGGTTGTTTGATCTCATTTCTTACCAATTGCACATTCAAAACTTTTTAACCCTCTTTAACCTTAGGAGCTAAAGAACTAGACACCATTTTGTAAAGTAGGGTTTATGAAAATTCAAACTGTGTAGCTTGACACACAATAAATACCTTTGAAAATCTGTTGTGGTGGTGTCGAGCAACTATTGAATCTTGCTTGGAAATGCTCGGAATGATTTCTTCAATTTTCCTTTCACTCTTCATTCTCTCCTTCAAATTTGAATGATACAAATGAGTAGAAATTGATCATATAGACCTTAAAACCTTGCATTTAATGCTTAGTGCTTACACAACTATAAGGTTAGCTTCAATAGAGATTCAACTCACTTGGCTTCCATGAAGTTCCCTTTTCTCTTGGCAACTACTACAAGCTTGTTCAACACTATCACCTTTGATAACTCGACATCAACTAACATTTCACTTGACAACCATAGTGAAACTTTTCATGCTTTGCAGTAACATGAAAACTGACAAAACTCAAAGATTTCTTCTAGATTCTTAACAACAAATTTCATCTTTCTTCATGCAAATATAATTTTTTCAAAACTAAATCCTTGGAACTAATTTACAATAAATCTTTTAAATATTAGTCCCACACATACATCTTGATTGCTTAATTGGAGATCACCTCACCCATTAGGTGAAGTGATCCCATCTGAATTTGATGTGCTACAATCTTCCTTTCTCTTCCATGTCTTATTCATCTCATCTCTGACATTCTTAACACCTTCCTTTCCTTTTCCTTTGTTGAACTCATTGTTTGGTGCCTTTGACCTTGTTGGACAATTCTTGCTTATGTGACTAGTCTTCAAACAACTGAAACATGTAGTTTGATTCAAACATCTTTTGTAGTCACTTCTGAAATGTGTTCTTATGCAATTTTTAGAAACATGTCCATACTCTTGACAATAGTGACAACTATACCTAGTATTATAATCTCAATTATAAGAGTTGTCTTTGTGCTTTACCTTTGTCTGCTTGTTTGATGGCCATTTAGGCTTGGATCTACACTCATATGCTCTATGTCCATGCTTTTGACAATTATAGTAGTATCCTTCAAATCTTTGTGTGTGTATGGTCTTGGTTTTGCATTCATGTGCTTGATGACCTTGTTTGTTGCATTTGTGGCAATGACCTATGAACTTCTACTTAGGATTTTGACTTGCAGTTTTGCTCCTGCAAACATTAGTAATATGACCTATCTTACCACAATTATGACAAGTAGGTTTGGAGTTCTTACCTTTGTTACTTCTTTCTTCACCACTTTTGAATGATTTCCCTTCCTTAGTACTAGTGTAACCCAATATAGAAGTGTCACTATTGGATCTAGGGGATCTCATCAATTGTTCAAAATACTTGATGGCTTCACTAGGTTTATTGAAACTTTTAACAAATTCTTTTTCTCTTTTTAGATCATTTCTTAGTTGTTCATTTTGCAACTTCAGTGTGGTGATCTCAATATCTTTTTCATTCAGTTCATGATTTGTAATCATCATTTGACTCAAAGTTTCCAATTTCATGTTAGCAATCCTACTTATCTCTGATGTTTTCTCTTCTAGTCTATTGGTCAAAATCCTTTTGTCATCTTCAATCATGAATTTGTCTTTCTCAGCTTTCTTTTTCTACCTAGTCACCTCACATAGCACTATTGACTGGACAACTTGTTCTCTCTTGAGATTTTTTACCTCTTTAGTTAGTGTTCCATTATTTTCCATCAGATCTATAACTGCTACATCAAATTCATTGGTGTTTCCATCTGCAAATAATTTAGTAGTATCAATTTCTTGGTATTGTGTGTCATTCTCTTCAATAGCTATTTCCTTCCTTCTTTTCAATGATGACTTTAACTCATCTCTTGCTTCTTTTAACTGATGTAGGGCAAGTTGTATTTCAATTGTCTTGTTGTCAATAGTCTTTCCCAACTTGTAGACTTCCATCTTCAAGATCTTTCCTCAAGCTGCAAAACTTTACTTTCCAAATAATTCAGCTTTGATACCAATTGTTGGAAATATAATAGTGAAGTAAACACTCAGAGGGGGCGGGGGGGGGGTGAACCAACACTTAAAACTTTCAACCTTAAAAACATTTACCACACATCCATCTCACAATCTATGCATATAAACTGAAATACCAAATTAAGCATATACATCCATAACATGGAAGAAAAATATTCAACACATGTATGACATGAGATATTTGGTTACCCATAAACACTCCAAGGAGAAGGTAAAACTAGGGGGGATGACACTTTTTGGGACTAAAAATTGCATGGTTAATTTTGAGTACTGTTGAGAAAATTGAGCCCTATAAATGCTTTTTGATGAGATTTTGTACTTGGTTGTACTTTTGAGCCCCGAGAGGTGTTTAATGTTTCTAAAACCTTCCATTCAGCCTATCCACTCGTTCCATGGTAATAAATTAACATTCCGAGCCATTCCGTGAAGTCGTGTTTTGAGCATTTGCCAAATCTGCATTTTACCCTTAGTGTTAAACAGTGACAGGAGGCTATGTTTGTGATTGAATATCTCACACAAAAAAATGTTTCATGAATCACCACTTTGGGAGTGTCTAGTTTCCATACCTAAGAGCCTATGTTTTAGATTTTGAGTCATTTCGAGTCCTTTTGACTAGGTTTTGAATCCCTCAAAGTTGGTCAGTTATCAATGTCATGCTGATATGAAATGTTCAAAATTTTTCAAAGCCCTGTTTGATGTGTTATAACTTTTGACTAGTTGATCAAAATGTTGAAATTCCTTTTGCATTGCATTGTAGATTCCATAGACTTGTTATGTTTCAAGTTTCAGCTCATGACGAATCCGTTTGATTAGTTTTCAAACACGATTCCAAACACTTTCTATCTTTTTATCGGTGTTAGCATTTGTAGATTTGTTAGAACCCCTATTTGTGACGTTATAACTTGAGATATGTGATAGGTGAGATCAAATGGATTATACCACTATGTTGTCCTCTGAAAATACTTTAAGTGTGCCAATTTTTACATCTTGACGAATCCATTTGCACACTTTTTCAGGTCAATTCCATTTGCAAAAATTGATTTCTTGTCATTCTTTCCAGTCAACAAACCCAAGTAGCTCACTTTGACCACTCGCCAAATGCGTCTTATTATTTTTCATGAGCCCAAATCATAGATCTATAATTTCATCATGACAGAGAACTAATGCCCTAGTTTTCATCTTCCCAAGTGTCAGTCTGCCCAGTTTTTGAAGCCAATTCTGAACCCAATTTAGTGTTTTTTGACATGTTTATCTGTAGGTGATTTTAAGTGAGCAACTTTGACGGTCAATATCTTTTGGCCCCAAATTCATCATTAGATGAGATTTGACATGGTGCAAGAATGCAGAACAAAGATTTAGTGTGCCAGATTTCAAAGCCCAGTCAGGTGTTTGGATCAATTTTTAAGGCCAGTTAAAGGACCTCCTGGCATGAAATTGACAGTTTGCAAGAAGACGTAAAAATGAATTTTAAGGATTAGTTAGTGCTCAAATTCAATTCCAGTCAATATCAAATAGTGAATAGATCAATTTGGTAGTTTAGTCATTCGAAAAATAATTTTTTTTTTTAGCCAGACCCATTTTTGGGGTCCAACTAACTGCTTTTAGATTAATGAATTGTTCACATAGATATACCATTATATCATCATTAGGTATTACATCAACATATGGAATTACCAATTCAGTAAGGGACTCAACAATTGCTTTCATAAATGCTCTTTTATTACCATCATCTTTTTTAAAATCAAGGGAGCTTCTTGATGATTTTCTGAATCTAGTGCTTGTTAGTCTAGAGAAACATTAATGTCGTTTGATTTCGACACAATGTATAGTTTGAATGATGACAAGACCAATGCATCTCTGGTGTCAAATATGGATGTTTCAAATGAAGATAAAATGAATGAATGTACCAATCATATCCATAAGTCTAAGGGTCATAGGAAAAGAAAATTAAGAACCAGTAAGGAAGTTTTGTGGATAGGTACTCCATGGACTTGCAGAAAGCAACTGACACATTACCAGGTTTTTTGTTGCAAGGGAATGACCATATCGACCCATGATTTTATATATATTAGGGTAGAAGGAAAGGAGCATTGCCTATTTTAAAGATATGGTTGAAGATGCAAAAGCAAGAAAGTTGTCTTTGACTTGTTGGTTGCAGTCATAGATACTTCTTCAGTTACATTAGAATGGGCAATGTCAAAAATGCTTAGAAACCCAACAGCAATAACTTATGGCTTTGTTGCATTGGAAGAGGGAAAAAGAAGAATTCTAGTTTTTGACCTCAGAGGAGGAACCTTTGATGTATCTCTAGTTACAGTTGAAAGAGGCAAAGCTGAGGTAAAAGTTGTTGCAGAGGACATGCATTTAGGAGGTGAAGATTTTGACAATAGGATGCTCAATTATTGTGTTCAGCTATTCAATAAAAAGTATAAACTTGATATGAGTAGTAATCCCAAAGCCCTTCAAAGGCTACACTTAGAATGAAGAGAGGGAAAAGAGGAGTTTGTCTTCTGCAGTGGTGATGGTAATTGACATAGATTTTCTCCATGAAGGAAAAGATTTCAAAATAAAGATTGAAGACGCCAGTTTAAAGGACCAGCCATAGGATATTCAACACAAAAAGGAAGCTATCTTGGAAGCTGCTAGTCAGAGTTTGAGTAGTCCATGCTAAAAAAAAGAAGCCTGTGCCAAGACAAGCAAGGAGAGATGCCAATCTTAACATAGGAACATAACACCCATGCAAGATAGAAATAGAGGAACACATGCAAGAAAGAATGCATTGCAAATGAATCTCATGTAGGCAGAAGGGACCACATTTTAGACAAGGTAGTCTACATTTTAGGGTCAAAGCCCTAGGTCAAAAATAGTTCAAACTTATAAGCCAGTGCGCAAAAAAAAATTCGCATGAAAAAAGGCCATGTGAGAGGGAAATTTCAAAGAACAACTCATGCATGAGTGGGAGAGCCTCACGAGTTAAGAAAATCCATGCAACAAGCAGAGGGGGGATCCAGTAATTAGTAGGTAGCCCATGAATGTAAGAAAAAGACAAAAAAAAAGGGTCACCATGGAAGTTAAACTCGTAGGGAGTTGACAGTAGAGAAGACATGTGACAAGAAAGTAATGGGAAGACATAGAGAAAAGACCTATGCAGAGATGTTGAAGGCAAACAATGCCAAGCAAGGAAGTGGCCATTCAAAGGGAGACCTAGTGAAGCTTAAGTGAAAACAAAAAGAAAGCTACAACCCGCAAAGGAAGGAACTGTTGTGAAGAGGCACAAAGGGACCTTTAGTCCCACATTTCTGGTGGCATGAATATATTAAAGTGTTTAAATGCAATTACACAACATAAAAGTATTGTGTTACAAAAGGAGGCTTTTGGAAGCCAAGATCATGCAGGGGCCCCACACATGGATACTAAGCTAGAAACAACCTGTGGAAAATTTTAGACAATCCAACACATGTGATGATGTGGTAGGTTTGGGAACCAATGCATGAGATTGCGCCAAGTGTCATAATCCGACGGTAGGCACATGCTCGCAAAACCAAAGTGCTTGGATGTTAAATAATCTAGGATTGCAAAAATTT
Source organism: Cupressus sempervirens (assembly GCA_028749045.1). Classification (NCBI taxonomy): domain Eukaryota; kingdom Viridiplantae; phylum Streptophyta; class Pinopsida; order Cupressales; family Cupressaceae; genus Cupressus; species Cupressus sempervirens. Next base: position 698,436,764 of record CM053791.1, read on the forward strand.
GACATGTGGCAAGAGGTTCCCAATGGTAGTGATGTGGCAATCAACAGAAACTCAAGATGGAGCCTCCAGATCATGCCACGTGTCATGATTTGATGAACGGTGCAATCCTGCTTGATGAAGATGCATGCCAGTTAAGGAATGCAGGATTGCAGGCATGTGCCACATGGCAATGGACCCCAGTGGCATTGACATGGCATATATGTTTGAGAAGGCAATAAAAAAGTGACATGTGACATCCAAATGTACAGGCTCGAGCAAATCAGACAATGCCATGTAGAAAAAGGGTTAAAAGAAAGAAGGTTTTCCCGAATGGCACATTAGGAAAAATATTAGATTTTTGAAAATGTCAATTGTTTAGAACTTTTTCAAAAGTGTCACGTTCAAGTCTTTTTTAAAGTGGCAACACGGTATAATCTAAATTTCTAACTTTAGAATTAATTCAAATTTTTGAAAATTTAAATTTTAGAGTTGCAAATCTGAACTTCATATCAAAGGGGTATTTTTCAAATGAAGATTTAAGGGGTCTCTGAGAGGCTAACCTAGCCATATTATATATTGCCAGAATCATGAGAAGACAAAATTTCCGATTATGGAGTTCATTTCTACACAGGAATTGATGGGTTCAAGTTATAGCCAAAAATGTAAAATTTGGGGCCTTCTTAGTGGAATAAGCCAAAATTGAAAATACAGTTGCAGGATCAGTAAAACATGATAAAAATGTAGTTGGGGTCGACTTTGATCAAATTTAATTAGTAGAAGCTCAAATTTCACTAGCATTTCATAAGATTTTCAAATATTTTGATAGCAGAAAGTTTTCATCATTCAACAAGAGATATTTTAGAAGTTTGTTACAAGTTATGATGAAATAAAATTAGATCAAATGGGTAGAGAGATGAAAGAGGTTTTGCAACTATTAGGGATGGAATTCCAAGTGGACACATGTCATCTTCAAATCAGATCCAGGAATTCATCTTCTCCTATATCTTTCTATCTTTCATTCTTGGTAGGTTGTTGGCAATTTTCTATGGGTAATACTAGCAGGGTTCCAATGTTTTACTATCAAAATGTTCTTTTAGCACATTCTCTCTTGTATGAACAGCATTAAGAAGGTTAATACAGATAGTTCAGATCTGTTAGGTTGTTTCATGTTTTTCATTTCATGCATATGACTGTATAATTTCAAGGAAATAATACAAAGAGCAGAAGAATTTCATTAGTTTCATTTTGATTCGCATCTCTAGTCTCAGTGAATTTTCAATGTTTTATGATCTTTGAACAAAGAGCTTAGGTCATAGTTGCAGTCCCTTAAGGCTCTATGTTGTTTTATTGTTTTTTTATGACTCAAGGAGTTATGTAAATGCTTCAGGGAATCAATAGGGTTGCAAGTTTATTGAGAAGGATATCATGTAAGAATGAGATTCAGATTGAACATGGATGTCTATTTACAAGGTGAATGGATAGATTGTACATTTGAAGATACAAATATGTCTCAGATATCTATATGTATGTGATTAATTCATGGAATTTCCCAATAAATAAGGCACTAATCGTTTAGAGGATCACATGTTCATGATATTGCATATTAGGGGTTTTGTTGAATTCAAAATCTTTTAATCAAATTAGTTTAGTTTTTCATGTTTTTGTAGTGGGCTGAAAGGAATTAACCCTCAGTCAACTTGTGAATTTCATAGATTTGCATTTAGCTACTGTAGATATGGGTTATTACATGAGTTATTAGGAGATATAAGGGTTTTCATCTACTTAATAGATTCAGGGATATATTTTTGCATTGGTACAGTATCAATTGAATCTGAGGTCTACCTGCCTAGGTTTAGCAGAGCCTAAAGTAGAAGAAGGGTCATGCCTTATAGTTGGCCTAGTGTCTGAAATGGCATGTTGAAAATGGGAGTTAGCTACCCCTAGATGTGTTATTTTCTCATTGGGATAATTAAAAACCCTCCAACATTTTCAAACACCAACAACACCCACAAATCTTCACTACTATAGTAATAAAGTGTATCCAATGAAGGTTACAATGTTTTGATCATGAAACATGATCTACCCTGTGAAAGGTCTACCCTATTAAAGGCTTACAAGATTTTTATATCTCCATTAAATGATTTCAAAACCCTGTTAGAAGTGTGCCTGGTGAGAGGACTTAAAGTTACAATGAAGCAAGCACCCTATTAAAGGATTTACAGTAGCCTATTAGGACTACTCGATTAAGAGATTTAACTGATTCACCTATTAGAATGTCTCAACAATGATCCTTCAGTTAGTACTCTATTGCTTGATGTCAGACCACCTTTATACTAATGTGTACTTGATCCTTTCTAAGGATATGTAACTCTACTGTCTTTTGATTCCTTTCCTCTGTTCTCCTTTAATTGATTTTGCAATGTAGCTCAAATCATAACACCTTCATCACCATGAATTCCATGTTTATGCATTCAAACTCTCTTCAATTCTCCTTAAGCATTATTAGAAAGTCTAGGGTTTGTCCTCCTTAAGAAGACCTAGGTGACTTTGGGTTAGGTATGAATCAATGATTGTGATTCACCCATCTAGCCAATTAATCCTTCCCTTTTTATGATTGGATGAATGTAATGCATAAGGATTCACAACAAAGATTCATCCTTATCATCAAAAGATCATAAAAAAATCCTCAAGTCATCCCAAAAATGGTTTACATAGAAGTTTGTGCCATTACAAACAACTATGTCAAAATTGTGTAACTCAGCACTTGAAGTCCCTGATGGTCAACATCAACTGTAAATTCAATGTTGTAACTTGGCCTTTGAATGACTTAGCATCCACTGATAACTCAACATCTGAATAGCTCGACACATACTATCTTCTTGGCACTCGAGTGACTCAACACTTACTAGTTACTCGACTGATACTAAATATCTGTCGCTTGACATATACTATCTTACAACTTATGCTTGACATGTATTACTTGTTCAACATGAACTAAGTAAATGACTTAAGTTCATTGTGACTCATATGTCAAAACCAATCTAAGATTAATATAAAGGGGCATTTTCCTCTTCTTTTTCTTTTTTTGAATTAAAATCTATAACCACTTCAATTTCTAGTCTTTGATTTAGACTAATTCACCCATGTGGAAGGGTATGCAATGATTTATTTCTTGTTCTTGATGACTATTTATATTTTGATTTGTCCTTACCTACATCATAAGGTAAAATATTATCATTAGAAAATAAAGTTGGGGAAGAGGGTTTGAGAGTCTAATTGAACCCCAAGGTCGTAGAGCTTTGAAACTCTCTAAGTTCTTGTTCATATGAGCCAATCCTCTATTCTTCACATCACACAAACAATTCCTATTTCTATATCATCCTTCTTAGTTTTTCTCCAGTTTATTTCAAGGAAAGGTTAATTTTTCACCTCCTCAAATTTGGATCAACTACTTCTATTTCATCTTCTTACAAATTAGTTATGTCAATCGTTATGCTGAGCAACAGTGACCCAAGCTCCCACTACATCAAAAGCTAAGGAAGATACTATAATGAGAGAAGAAGAAGTCAATGTGACAAAAAATAAATTTTTCTAAGATATTGAAGGTAACTATTGATGATAAAACCATAAAAAAGAATAGTATACACATCACAGTTGATAAGACAAAGGATCTGTTAATATTTGGTAGCTTCAGTTAGATAAACTTTGAGACTAAACTGAAGTTACACACACACACATGAGTGTAGTTAATTAAATAATAAATTATATTTATGATATATTATATATATAATTATATTATTAACATTTTAATGAATAGACATGTCCCATGAAGGGAAAGGTCTCCTCTTGATTTATTATCAATATAAATAAGAGATTGTTGCAGAGTGGAAAAAACATACCAAATATTATGGTAGTGCTTAATACATTTGCAATGATCCCTAAAAATTAACATGGTATCAAATCCTAATTGCAAATGTATAAGTGAATAGATATAATATATTAAATATACATTGCAAGGCATAGACGATAGAAATAAGTTTTACTGATCACTGAAAAATAAATTATTGAGTTGATATGGATGAACTTGGTAGGCAAGAGGAAAGTCAGCCATAACAAATCAAATACTAGAAGCCATACAAAAGAAGGGATGTATTTCAGATGAGTGAGTTGGGTTGGGCCACTGACATGATGTTGATGTTAGAAATTTGTTCAACACTCCCCTCTGGATTTGTGACAAGGGCTTTACTACCTCATATGTACTATAAGTTAAGTGGTTGTATTAGGCATTTTTGGTGGAATGACAACCTCACTCTAACAAGTGGTATTAGAGCTTGGTCATATTTTCAAATCCTTAGACCCTTAGGTATCTTTGAGGGGATGATTGCTAGAAATTTGTTTAGCTCCCCTTGGGATTCATGACAAGGGCTTAATTGCCTCCTATGTACTATAAGTTGAATGGTTGTATTGGGCATTGATAGATCATTCTTTTTGTGCATCAACAACCCCACTACTCTAATAGTTGAATGGAATCTTGGCCTTTATTTTCTATGAGATGCATTTCCAAATAAAAGAACTCACTAACTTATGTAAATAAAGATGTCAATCTCAATAATCAAAGACATGAAAATTAATTAAAGTTAGGTCATACTTGAGAATATAGGTGGGTGTGGAAGTAAATTTAATTTTGTTTGAAGACTTCATTTGAGGAAGAATAAAAACCACACTATTTATAGATTTTAATGGAATCTCTCACTATCAAGATTAAAGTCTTGTAGGTTTACAAATGTGGGTTTGTGATGTGGCCATGTTGTAATGGAGAGCTTGGACCTTGGGCAATATCCTAGCCAAATCTTGTAAAGATCACTGAGGAAGCACATTATAATTTTTTGTTTCCTCTAAAATGGACTTGACCATGTTTAAATAGGATCATCAAGGAAAACCAACATTGAGAGTTATGTATCTATGTGGGAGAAATTATGTGGAGGCTTCAATAATGTTTGTGATTGAAATAAAATTGGGAAATGTCAAATCTGTTATCATAGAAGATATGTATTAATTTAAATGAGATAATGTATGTACTATAGGTCTATGAAGGTTAAACATGATGAATCATTTAATGTAGATATTAACTTATTTGAAGAGTTTTAAGTAAGCATATGAAGTATCCAAGGATGAGTCATCTGTGAGAATAGTTACATCATCAACTATTGTGATAGGGAGAGTTTGTTAAAATACTATTCACAATCTAGAATGATATTATTTGGCCTTAATTAAATTGGTTTCTTGGAAAGAATAATAGCATCCCAAGTGATTGAAATATCTTCTACATGGTCTTATATATGAAATCAATAAAGGGGAGGAGTATTTTTTAAAGAAGGCAATAAGAGTAAACATAATGGACCTTAGAGTGGATGACAAGTCAATTTCATGGGTATTATATTTCATCAAAGTATACAACTTATAGTCAAACATTGATCAGAATCTTGGAGGTTTAAGTGAAAGAGCTAAATGGATATATGGACCCTTATTGGAGCAATCTGCATTAAGGATATTAAATGAGATAAATATCTTCTAATTATTATAACTTGAGAAGTACCTTGATTTATTTTTGTAGTTAATCTCTTATTTTATATTTTAGTATGTTCTATAAGAGTTATGTTCTTTGATCTTTTTCTTAAGAGAATGTAATTGTAGGAAGAGGCAGATTGAGATTGAGAGGGAGCCTAACATTTTAGTAGAGACAACCTTAAAAGAGAGGGAGCATATAGAGAATATGGTTTAGTCAACCTTTAGTGATTCCAATCATATTTATTTAGAGGGAGTAAACTATTTTGAGATGCATTCTCTAGTGAATTAAAGTAGTCAAGAGGATTGTAACTCCTGAATATATCTTGCGACTATGTGATTTAATGGGCCTACTCCTTGTGTACATCATGAGGAAGTGATGACTTCCATATGATGTCACTTGTATTTGAAAAAGTTACTCTAAGATGAAAATCTTACAATAACTTGTATTATGAGATCAAATAAATTGAGCACATGATGAATGCCTTGCATCTCAAGAGTCTAGAAGGCCATTACTCAAAAAGTATTTGGTGAATATCATTGATATTCTAGAAGACCAATGCTCTTGATATTAGATGTGATATCGAACCTTTATTTTGAGCACTTGGTGAACATCATTGATATTCTAGGAGGCCAATACTCTTGATATCAGATGTGATATCAAACCTTATTTTGTGTACTTGGTAAATATCATTGATATTTTGGGAGGCCAATACTCTTGATATCAAATTTGATATCAAATATTTGAGTAATTGGTGAATATCATGATATCAAATTGGAGAGGAATACTCATGATTTCAAATTGTCATATCAAAATGGTGGATATCTTCTAATCAAATATATCCTTAAAATTTGTCATTCCTAATATTACCAATGGTGCAATATACATCTTGTTTTTATCCTCCATAGTTAAGAGGGAGTGTTAATGTTTGGTAGCTTTAGTTGGATAAAATTTGAGACTAAACTCAAGTTGCATAAATGTGACATGTGTGTGTGTTTAATTAAATTATATATATACCATTTTAATGAATAGACATGTCCCATGAAGAGACATGTCTCCTCTTGATTTATTATCAATATTTAAAATTTTTTCCAAAGTGTAAAATACATAGAAAATATTATGAAAGTGCTTAGTACATTTACAATTATCCCTGAAACTTAACATGATCCATTCAAGGATCAAGGCAATATTGCTAACAATATGGCCACTGAGACCTTGGTTGATTGTCCTAGTTCTGATGATGAAGAGAAAGAAGGAGAGGAGAAGAAGAAAGAAGAGGAAAAGAAGGATAAAGTAGAGAAATTAGATGACTTGGCTACATTGGCTGAAACTCTTAGAATGTAGATCCTAAGCTACAAATTTATTGGATAATAATAAAGCATGAGACATTGTCACTTGTACCATAGCTCATGCATATAGAGGTTGAGAAAGAGGAAGAAAGATAATAACAAATTGAAACATCAAAAGAGGATAGAGGAAAAGAAAAATAGGTAGAGAACTTAGTGACATAGTAGAATGAGTAGAACAAAGATCAAGAAGATAATCAAAACTCATAGATTCAACTGGTCACATCTACAAAGGCATGAAGCACATAGAATCCTAGTACTTTAAAGACCCCAATGGAGTCACTCCTAGAAAGTATGATGGGAAGCTCTACAAATGCAAAGGTAACTAATATAGAATAATTTAGATTAATTTTCACATATTATATTAGTAAAATCATTGTAAAAAGTAAGTCCACCAAGAGTACACAAGAGACTCTTGAGAAGATGACTACTAAAATGTGTTGTTTGATTTCAATTCAGATTAGTGAAAGTAATCATGAGAAGAAAGAAAAAAAATCATTAGAAGAATTTTATAATAATTTGAAGATATTGGTAGAGGTAGGGCCTCCACTATTAAAGCCCAAGATGCATGATGTAATCTTTTTAGTAAGGTATGTGACAATGCCAAGGATGGTTTGAAAAGTTTAGATACTAGAAAGAGTTAAGGAAATCTGTTTATGAAGGAAATGAATTATTTGAAAATATTTCCTTGGTAGATGAATACATGCACACCCTTACCTATCAAATTAAGAACAAGGAAGATGAATTGAAGAGTATGGTTAGCTAGCTGAAAAGTGCAGATGCTCAATTCATTAACTTGGAACAATTTAAACAAGATTCATGATGAACAAAGAATGTTGGAGTTTAGTAAGGATCAGACACTATAGAGATTCTCTCTATTAAGAGAACATTTATGCTTAAAGATAGACCTAGTACATAAGCAACTTGATGATTGTGTTGGAATTTTGGCTAAGAGGAGAATATGAAAATCAGTTGAGGTTATCATTTATGGAAACATATATCACTTGTATAAACTTGGTATATCACATGGAGATATAATTTTGGTTGGAAGACTTAGAAACTTGTCTAAGTGTCACAAAGTTTATTTGTCAGCATAGAAACAATTTTAGCTTGTGAAGTTGATAGACTGCGAATTGGCATGTGTGGAGTTGAGGGAAGAAAGAACAATCTCTAAGGATCTTGCATGAGAGAGTGTGAGTCTTGATGTGTTGTAGGAATAGAGATATTAAGGATCTAGTGATTATAGGTATGCAAAGGCAAAACATATCAGAGATAAGGAAAGATGTATTTTAAGTTAAGGAATTTTTTTGTTTACCAAAACAATTAGTTAACTAGTTAGGGATAACATCCTAGATGTTAAATCTAAGTGATAATATAATGATTTCACATTTTGGGACATGTGTGAAGACATGAAGATCGCTAGAAAAATATTACTTGGTATAAGGGATAAAACTTTTATATGTGAAGTTCTCTAATGCTTATGTGATTTTTATGCTATTGTTTTGTATTGCAAACTTAACGTTAGAGAATATAAAGACTAGAGTATGTGAAGTTGTGTAAAACAAGCTTCAAAGGTCAATTCAGATATAGAAGATATCAAAATTGTCATTTTTTTATTTTTATTTTTATATATACACCTTTTGTGTACATTATATTATTTTATATTGCATGTTTGGGAAGTGGGCTCATCTTGCATACATTTTGTAATTGTAATAACAACTCCTAATAGGTTTGATGCTTCTAACAAGGCCTAACACTATACATATTTAATAGACTCCTATAGGGTCAATATCTTTCCCAAGATACTTTTGATTGGTAGGTCATTTTGTGGGTACCGTCTCCATTGGGGTTTTCCATTGGTTAGGGTTTCCCTAGTTAATGAATAATGGTGTTATGAGTTGCATTGTGCTATTGTTATGTTTACTTTTCCAATTAATTCACATGTGCATGTTTTAAGATTGTTGATGATATCCATAGTTGCGAAAAAGGTTGTGGAATAATGATTCACTGCCCCCTCTTAGTATTTCCTATTTCTAACATTTTTTTTGAAGGCCAAAATATCTTATGAGCATTTTACTTTTCCAGACTTTCAAGCCACAATATTAGCATCTTATAGCTTATGCACACTTATCACAGTATGTAATTGAGTAAAAGATGCATGGAATAAAGGTTTAATTAGCTTGAAGAGAAGTTTTTCTGATTGCATTAAATTGTTACCAAATTCATTAGCATAAAATAATGGAGGTAAATTCAAATTTTCACTTGCATATACTTTTTGACTCACCTTTGTCATTAATGTCAAAGGGGGAGTGTATTGTATGGAAAATTATATGTATGTAGAGATATAAGGTAGAGTATAAACTAATGAGGAGAATGTATAATGTAAAAGATGGTATATAATAGAAATGATATAGATTTTGAAAATTTTGTATGGCCATGTGAAGAACTTCACAATTTTGTATTTTTAGAACTAAATTTTCTCATGTGTTGCCATTAATGCCAAAATGGGGAGATTATTGGAAATTTATCAAAGAGGTGAGTGTGGAAATATATTGAAATTTTCATTTATGGAAATATATCATCTATATTAAGTTAACAAGTTCTAAAGATAAATTTTTGGTTTTAATATTTAGGAAATTGTTTAAGTGTTGTGAAGACTAGCTATTTGTAGAGACACCCTTTTGGTTTGCAAAGTTCATAGAGAGAGAGAATTGGCACATGCACACTTGAGGAAAGATAAAATAGGGTATGTCAATCCTATATGTTAGAGGACATGTCATTATGAGTTGTACAGACAAAGATATTAAATATTTACCAATCATAGTCAGGTATAAGGAGAACAAGACAAAGTGAAGTAAATGATCAGTTACATTAAAGAATTATTTTGGTTTACCAAAATAATTATTTAATTAATTAAGGAGGAAATCCTATATGTTAACCCTAGCTTAGCAATTTTTTTTTTGTGTTTTGAGACATGTGTGAAGATTGGAAGACTAACAAGACAAAACAAAAGGGTATAAAGGATATATTTGTTAATGTGAAGTTGTGTGATGTGTTTGGACATTGTCATGCAAAATTTAGGTTAGATCAGAGAAATGAAAATATATGTGAAGTTATATATAGAGAGCTACAAAGGAAAAATTAGATATTGAAGATATCAACATCATGAAAAGGTTTTTTATCTATACCTTTTATGTACATTATATCACCGTAATTGCATGTTTGGGTAGTGAGCTCATCTTGCATACTTTTGTAATTGTAATACCAACTCCTAATAGGGTTGAGTCTTCTAATAGGGCCTAGTCCTCTAATAAGGACACATACACTATATGAATGTAATAGACTCCCAACAAGGTCAATATCTTTCACAAGATACTTTTGATTAGTAGATCATTTTTTGGGTACCATCCCCACTAGGGTTTTACCTTGGTTAGGGTTTCCCTACTTTAAAAAAATAGTGTTATGAGTTGTATTGTATTATTTCTATGTTTACTTTTGTGCTTAATCACATGTGCATGTTTTGAGATAGTAAAATATATCCATTGTTGGGAAAAATTTTGCGAGATACTGATTCACTCCCCCCCTCTCAGTATTTCTTATTTCTAACAACTATTCCCAACCTCTTAATTTACTACTCTTATAATTTTCCTATTTGGTCAAATATATTTAGCTGGATGAGAATTACTTGGGTCTTTAACACCAACACCCAATAGCTCATTTAAAACTAGAATTTCCCCTCCCACCATTACCTCATTAAAATTATATGGAAAGTCACCCCTCTATATTTGTTGGAACATCTAGAAAGAATGAAATAATCACATTGTAGAAAGAAGTTCCCCCTCCCCCCCAAGGTGATTACCCATAGAACAATGGATCTTATGAGGGAATGTACTCTTACCTAGAAGTAGAAACCTACCCCCTACCCACTTTCAGAGCTGAATAAGAGTTGGGTGAAGGTTTGGAATATATCTCATTTAATTGAGAAGATGGATTTTTCTAAAAATATTTTGAGCAAGACCACTAAATGAAAGTCACCCCCTCCCAAATTGGTGGAAACAAAACTTTGATGGATCTATTAGGAATGGTACTACGACTACTGGGGGTGTCATTCATGACTATTAGGGGTGTTGGTGTAAATAAGTATTTACTTATTACACTTACTTAAGTTTACTTAGGTTAATGCATTATTTTATTACTTTGCATTATTTTATTATTTTTATTTGTGAGACACTTAGGAGCTTGCAGACCTTTTTTTTGAGTTGTCATGTAGACAACGCAGGAGTACACAACTCTATTTAAGCACATGGTGTCTACAACACTGTTTTGCATGTCACACCCTTGGAGGCTTATCCTCTCATTACTGCACTTACTTTTGTGCTTAATGGAGGATAACCCATATCTGGTGGACATGTGCTTGGTTGTATGACTTATCATGATGCTGATTACAAGGCATTCTAGATGTATCTCAGAGGCCTTTATATATAGGCACTCCTAGTGTACTTTTACATTGCATGAATTATGGCATATTGAATACATTGTCATTCTGATCATACTCTCTTTCTTTGGTCTATTGTGTGCTTGTGTTTGAGTTCTTAGTTCTTGGGTGAATTTTTCCCTTAGGAAAATTCTTACATGGTATCAAAGCAACTTGGAAATTTTCTCATCACATAGCTATTCAAGACCACACTTGCTTCAGCACGTCAGCTCAAATCTAAAGTGTTGCAAAAATTGGGAGCATCTAGAGCCAGATCTGACCTCACCATTACGTCTAGAATGCTAAATTGTCGAAAATTGACTATAAACTTGGTTACCTTGGCCCAAAGTTGACTGTTAGGAATTTTTTTTTTGCAATTCGGGTATGGTTATTATTTTCAAATTTTTAATTTAATTTTTTGGATTTGTCTTTGTCTTTTTTCTTATATTTTTGGGCACCAACAGAGAAATTTTTTTTAGTAGACCCGGGTAGTGACACCCCATATCTGCCATTTTTAGTGGTGGATTATTTATTTAATTCACAGGGGAATTTTATTATACTTGCAAGTATATCTATCCTAGAGCCCAAATCCAAGCATTGCATTAACCCCTCACTGCTCGACCAAACCTCCATCAAAGCTTGGTGGCTTTTCCTTCTATTAATGATGCATGTAGGTTTGTTTTTAAAATAATGCATAATGCATATCCCTACTCAATGTGGGATTATTGTGCATAGACCTACGAAATCATTTACAAATACTGATGTTTACACCCTATTATTTGGCTTAGCTTGGCATTTGGCTTGGGATGTCATACACTTGATACTTCGGCTCGCTTCAGCATTTCCAACCCTGCACCCACGGATTGAATATCCCGGTGGTCTTAAAGCCCTTTTTGGTAGCCCTGAGGCAATAATTTGGCAAAGGCATTTTGGCAAGGTCACAGGGTCCTTTTCTAGGACGAGTTGAAGTTTTTTGACAATCAGGCAGCTTTTCATCATTTTCCAGCTGGCGAAGGAACTCTGAAAAGAGACTGAAGACTTCTAGCCACACATTTAAAACTCCTCCCATTGCTATAGTTTCGACAAAATCTTAGATTTTTAGCACAATGGTTTAAATCTTTGCCCGCACAGGGATCATAATCTATTTCCTGCCACCACTGATAGAGAATATTTCAGGAATTTTGATTTTTTGCATGCACTCTCCCTCCCTTCTAGTAGCAACAGTCCTTTTTGACCTCTACAGAAAGTTCAGAGCCCATAGATTTAAAGTTTTGGGTAGTGGGCCCGTACCTACCATCCTTTTCGATGACTGGTTCTAGCCCACATAGACACGTGGATTTTTTGCCAACTAAGCCACACTCTCATCCAGACTACCACGTCACCTATGGAATCAGGAGTAGTGCCACATCAACAATATGATTGTTGCCATGTGTTCATCTGTATAGTACAAATTTATAGTTAGCATTCTAGTCATCTAAAATGTCAGTAGAGAGCTGGATTTTTTTGTTGACATTAGCATAACACTAAGTTAAAATTGACAGCCGTTTGACCATCATTTTTAGGCATTTTATAACTATAGTTGATAGCTATTTGACCATCAAATTTAGACTCACAATTTTCCTTCTAGACCTCTCTCCAGATTGCTTTTCAGTTTGGCACCTTGACTTTGCGAGCTCATATCTCATACATTTGGACTTTGATTTAAGTGCAATTTTTTTTGAAATTGGGTAGAATTTCCTAAATTTTCTTGTGGTGGTTTTTTTTTTGGTTTTGGTTGACAAATTTTGCAAAATTTGCATTTCTTGGTGATTGTACCTTCATAATCTTATGTTTTGCAACTTCAGAAGCTCTGTACGAGCACATCTGGTCACTTTTTCAAGTTTCATTTTTTTTGAAAGTACATATTTTTTGTCTACTTTCTAGATTTGAAGTCAAATTTTAGGGTTGTGTGGACCAATTTCTCACTTTCAGAATTAGGCCTTTTTTGGCATTGTAAAGCTTTGATTCTTTTTCAGAATTATTGTAAATTTGAGCTATAGTGGTTAAGTGATAGATTTAAGCCTTATAAGGTAGTTGTAAAAGCAAAATTAGAAAGTCCACTTTGTTTATTTTGACAAGTGGCCCATTGTAAACGAACTACTTATAAAGTGCCAACAACATCTTTTTTTTTTGGGGGGGGGGAAGGGGGTCTTTTGATTGAGTGAAAAAGGGGGGGGGCATGTATTGTGTTTTTTGTGTCTCTATTATGTGCTCTTTCATTTTCTACATCATGGATTTTAAATGTCCTCCTCTAACTTCAGGCAGCTATTCTACATGGAAAGATATTGCATGGAGTAGATTAATGGAAAAGGGATATAGTCTATATGTTGATGGTACAATTACCAAACCTACTGATGCTAAAGAGCTCATTGATTGGAAAAGACAAGACCAACAGGCTTTAGGTGTTATCAAGAGTTGTGTACATAGTGATCTTCTCTTCCACATTAAAAATTGTTCAGACTCTAAAGAAGCTTGGGATAAACTTGAACAGTTGTATGGTAAAGTGGATGAAGAAAAGGGATTTCAGATTGAAGATGATCTACTTCTCTTGGATCCTAAGAATTATGACACAATTCAGGATTATATCATTAAAGTCAATGGGTATAGGGCACTTCTTAAAGATTGTGGAAATCCCATGAAAGATGACAGGTTGATTCATCACATCCTTAAGAGGCTACCTTTTGAGTATGCCAACTTTTTTTTGAGTTTTAATACTCATAGGTTGACCATGGGATCTGCTTACTAGAAGCCTTTCTTTGATGGATTTGCAGACATGTTGATTATTGAACAATCTCACTTGGTGGATTTTGGACTTCTCAAGTCATCTAAGACCAAAGCCTTGGTGGCTAGTGATGATCACAAATCAAGTCAAGGTGGGAAAATCAACAAGAAGAAGAAGTAGTGAAAGTAGAAAACATAATCTGAGACACAACAATCCTCCTCTCAACAAGGCAGTTCTTCTTCAAACAAGAAGAGAAGTAATGACAAGAAGGACAAACTTTTTTGTGCATACTGCAAAAAGCCAAATCATGAGGAGCATCATTGCAAGACAAAAAGAATTGATGAGTTAGAAAATCTACTCAAGAAGAACAAGATTCAAGTGCCAGGTACTTCCAAGGATTCAACTCCAACCTCTTCAAAAGGTAAATGTCAAGCAGTTATGGAAAACACAAGTTCTTCGGAATGGATACTTAACTCAAGTACCTCTTACCATATGGGTTCTTCAAAGGAAAACTTTTCTTCATTGAAGTAGTCAAAGGTACCACACACCTTTGTGGGAGATGATACTAAGATGGAAGTTGAAGGGAAAGGACATGTGGAAATGGAAAATGGGGAATTTAAAGATGTTCTCTACATTCCAAATCTAAGTCTGAATCTCCTATTAGTTTACCAAATCACTCACCTTGGAGATGGTCATAAGGTTGAGTTCCTTCCAGATTCAGTGATGGGGCGAAGTCTTAGAGATGATTCATTGGTTTTAGTAGGAAAAGTCAATGATGACAAGAGGCTTTATCCCTTCTCCCACTTTGTGCCTAAGAGTCCTTCCCAAGCCTTGTTGACTCACTCTACTTCAAACATCAACTTATGGCATGAGCAGTTTAGTCACTTTGACTTCCGCTCTCTTTAGTAACTTTTCTCAAAATGCATGGTCAAAGGTCTACCTAATATCAACTTTTCTAAGGGCGAATGTTCATCTTTTTCAGTGGATAAGAATCTCAAGGAGAAGTATGATAAAGGGAAGTCTTCTCAAGCTCCAATTGTTCATCAACTAGTTCACATGGTATTAGCAAGACCCTTTGCAATGACTTCAGTCAGCCAAGGTCGCTACATACTCACATTTGTTGATGACTTTTTGAGATTCACTTAGGTCTTCTTCCTTCATCATAAGAATGAATTGGTTCATAAGCTTCAAGACTTCAAGACTCATGTTGAACAAAATTCAAGAAAAGACATCAAAGTATTGAGGGTGGAAAATGAGAATGAATATGTTGACAAAAGACTTAAGAACTTTTGCAAAATTGAGGGGATTGATCTTTAGAACTCACCAGCATTCAGTTCACACTAGATAGATGTTGTAGCTATGAGGATTAGGACTCTCAAGACCATGGAAAGTTGCATGATAAAGGCCAAGTCTCTTGATCCTACACTTGAAGTTGAAGCTATTAGTAGTGCTACTCACATACTTAATAGGTCTTCTAATCTAGCCTTAGATGGAAAGAATCCTTTTGAGGCATGGTGTGGCAGAAAACTAGTTGTGAGTCACCTTAGAGTCTTTAGTTGTCTAGTATGGGCTAACCTATCTTCCAAGAATTGCAAGGCACCGACACCTAGGCCTTGTACTTTCATCAGTTATGAAGACAATGTGAAGGCTTACAGACTGATGGATCCAGAGACACATAAGATCTTTGTGGAGAATGATGTTCACTTTGAGGAAAGTTGATCAAGCTTATCCTCTACTCCTCTCCACACATCATACACAGTGGAAATTGATAGTGACACTAGTGATAGTGCTTCAACAGGTTCAGAGACATGGGGTTCTATTAACAGTTGCAGTGAGAGATCACATCAGTCTAGTCCACATGCTTACATTGCGACAATGAAAGGTCAATCACATCATGGTACATCTCATCTTCCAGCTATAGTCACAGTTGACTTGGGAGATAGACTTGAGGACTTACATCTTCTCATTTATGAAGTTGATTCTTCTACAATTGTTGCGAGGGCTCACTCTGACCCTCATGTCCATTCTCTACATGATCAATCTTTATAGGTTGGCATGATTGTGGATCCTTATGAACAACAATTAGTGGAGGTCTCTTTGTCAGTTGAGGAGATAGATGGTTTAGTGGAACAGGTTAAACAAACATCCTTGACCAATCTGCATTCATTCTTTTCAGTCCAGTTGGAAGGGGTGAACATCAACATCAATATAGGGATACTTGAGAAAGTTTTTGGGCTAGGACACATCTTCAGGACTGTACCTTTGCCATTTTTTCTTCCTAAGGAGAGGAACACCTTTTTGCATTCATGGATTAGCTTCTTCATTGGAGCAGCTTTCACTTGTCGGCATTCTTCTTTTGGGGGGGAGCCTATTCTGTTTCTCTTCCTTCTTTCATTCTTTTATGTATATACTAGATGTATGTCATAATGGGGGGGTCTTGATTACTCCATCCATCGATGCATCCTTATTTATCTCTCTTTTTGGGGGAGGGTTTTTCCCGTGAGGTTTTCCCTCTTTCCTCGCTTTATGGGAGATTGCATTTTCACTATGTACATGGGTACCTAACATGGCCTAGTAGTCGAGACCCATTATGCATCTTCATCCTATTTTTTGTAAGCTTAAGGGCATTCCCCTAAGTTGCACTTAAGGGGGGGTGTTGGTGTAAATAAGTATATACTTATTACACTTACTTAAGTTTACTTTTTTTTTTTTTAAAGAGGGGTAAACGCTTTGACCTGGAGCTATGAACTAGTGAGGGCACAAATGGGGACCTCATCCCATGAGATTTGAACCTTGATGGCAAGGATATCAACACAACAACTTAACCATCACAACATGCCACTATTGGCACTTACTTAAGTTTACTTAGGTTAATGCATTATTTTATTATTTTTCTTTATTTTATTATTTTTATTTGTGAGACACTTAGGAGTTTGCGCACCTTTTTTTGAGTTGTCATGTAGACAACACAGGAGTATGCAACTCTATTTAAGCACATGGTGTCTACAACATTGTTTTGCATGTCACACCCTTAGAGGCTTATCCTCTCATCACTGCACTTACTTCTGTGCTTAATGGAGGATAACCCATATCTGGTGGACATGTGCTTGGTTGTGTGAATTATCATGATGCTGATTACAAGGCATTCTAGATGTATCTTAGAGGCCTTTATATACAGGCACTCCTAGTGTACTTTTACATTGCATTAATTATGACATATTGAATACATTTTCATTCTGATCATACTCTCTCTCTTTGGTCTACTGTGTGCTTGTGTTTGAGTTCTTAGTTCTTGGGCGAATTTTTCCCTTAGGAAAATTCTTACAAGGGGAACTATGTTGTGGCTTATGTAGGTAACTATGGTAAGATCTCAAGTAATGAGGAGGAGGCTATGTGCCCTCTTTGGGGTTTGGAGACTTTTGTCACTTTGGGAATTTCAAAATTGGTGATCAATGGCGATTCTCTTTTTGTCATTAAGGCTATTAAAGTGGAAAAAGGATGAGTTGGCATGCCATAATGATAATTAGAGATGCTCATATTTTTCTAAAGAGATTTGATGCCACCACTATTTAACATGTATACCATGAGGATAATCATGTAGGTAGAAGTCTAACACTATACAAACATGGTGTTATAATTGATAGGTCTAGGAAATGGAGTACCATCTCTTAACAACAATATTATCACTAGTTCAAAAAGATAAATATTTACTATTATGATCACATTTTCTAATTTGTGGTATGTGGGTAGTAGGGTTGATTTGGTGTCTACTCTAGCAAATGTATATATAATGGGGATTTTGAAATGGGTTGTCATTTCAATGACTGCTTTAACTATGCTTCATTATGGTAAGAACATGTTCGGAGCCTAAGGCAAGATATGGAGTGGTTTTTTACAATCCCAAAGGATGAGACATTCCAATTTTTGAAGGCCTCTTATTCTTCATTTATTATATGGCTATACAAGACTCATAAAGCAGCATGTGGAGAATATATTTTATTTATTTCTCACCCATGATAAAACTAAGTATTATGTTAGAATTAATGCCCTAAATATTATTGTGATTTTTGTCACTTGAGAAAAGGGGTTCTTCTCAAATTTTTATTTGGTCTCTTAGTTGTGGGAATGTTAGAATTTTTTTAAGGTTTGGTGGTTGATCTTGGTGACAAAAAGACCATGGAGAGTAACACAACTCATATCAAGACACCAAGGATTAAGGACTCCATTTAGAATGAAAAATCCACTTGGTATTATCTATGTGAAAGGGGTTTGATTCTTTTATGGTATGTAGTGAGGGCCATGACGAAAGGGTTTCTATTGAATTCATCAACTCTTGGAAGGATAGATGGGTGACTACTAGTGGTGTCTCATTTTAAGTCAACAAGGAATCCATTACAAATGCTAGTGGGATATCCCTAGAAGGGAAGAACTAGAGGAAACATGCTAGGGTCTTAGATGAAGCAATTTGAAAAAGTCCTTTTGACTAGGTAAGAAACATAAATGCCTTTGTGGTAGTTTTTCTTGTAATTTTTTTGGAGCCTTAGGCCATGGTTTGCTATGCTATCATGACTCACATTAGGTTCAAGGTCTATTATTACCACTTTTCCATCCTTAATCACTTTAGGAATAGGAAAATTATGTGTTCTACTTACCTTTTGTTATACTCAATTAAATATTGTGTTTGGAATGTTTGTAAGAAAAGAGATGAGGGAAATAACTATACCATTTAGCACCAAGATTTTATGTTTTGAATCTACAAATTTCATGAGGCCCTTAACCCTCATGTGCAAAATTTGGCCCACTCCTCTTTTAAAAAATCTTCTACTCCCCATGCTTCTATTAGAATGATTTAGAATAATTGAGGGTGGAGGGGGCGGTGGGGGGGGGGGGGGGGGGGGTTGGTGGGGGGGTGCGTAGGTGTGAATCAATTATCCTCAGGTTTAGATGTACCAATTACCTCAGATCTAAACATTCAATAACTTGGTCCAGATATACTAGATAAAAAAATGTAGAATGTAAAACATTAATAGTAAAATATCTCAAAGGACATCCACACAAGAATGACACTATGATTTAATGTGGAAACCCAATTTGGGAAAAATTTCCAGTAACATGTCACCAATTTTTCACTCTTTTGAAGTGAGCTCTATTACAAGGAAACTATGTTAAAGTTTACAAAACACACTGTTAAATATGACCTTGTTAAAGGATTTAATCACCTTGTAAAAAGAGGCATTGTTAGAGGACTTTAGAACATTCCATAGAATGTCACCTTGATTAAACAATTTACTTATGACTGTTAGGAAAACCTTGATTAGAAGGATTTCAAAATTGATAGAATGATTAGAAAGAACACTAGGCTGATCTAACAAATACAACTCACTTTGCAAATACAGATCACAATTTGGTCCAATAGCTGACTCAATGACTGGAATCTATTAACATCTCCATAAATAATTCTATTGGCATCCCTTGAAGCAATCACTCTTCTTCACACTTCTTAATTTTTAATTCTTCTAATCAAGTTTGCCAATCATCAAAATCAACAATTTCTCCAAACTTGTTAAGGTATTCACCAGCTCTGCTAACCTCTCTAAGTTTAGCCCTTATACCTCCTTAACTAGGTAATTTTGATCTTTTTCCACTTAAAAATCATCATAGATCTTAGGGTTTGCTTATATTCATCAAATTCTTTCATATTTTTTTCACATCTTTTTTCTTCTAGAACCTTCTTCAAACTTCCACTTGTATCATTGCATAGAAATGATCAAACATAGTTTCCCTTGAATTAAATGCTCCATCCATCCTTATCTTCATAATGCTTTACATATTCTAAGAAATCAATTATGTCAACTAGAAATCATGATTTACTCATAATATTTCAAATGGTGCCCCTTGAGAAACACTACATTATGACACTCAGTTATCATTGAATTACTTAGTTTCTAGTGACTATTCTATTGGGAACATTTATTGATGCTCAATCAATATTGATGTTTGGTCAACACTATACTTCACTTGGCTTATATTGCCACTTGGTCAAATCTAGCATCGTTCGACATAAACTTCAAGTTCATTAATCTTCTCCTATTTTGCTCCATCAAGCCTATGCATTTTGTCTTTCTTTGATCATTTCTTCTAGGCTTCAGTACAACTATCTTCTTCACTTGTATTATGATTAAACAATCACATTATCTTGTCAATTCCCAACTGATCAAATTCCTATTGTAGTTTTTCATAACTCAACTATTCCTCTAGGTCCCTTTTTATGTCCTTCTCAAATCCTTTTCATCAATCATCTTGATATGAAACTCTACTTAGATAGAAAAATGTCTTACCAATAAGGTTTGACATCAATGATAATATAACAATTGTTCCAATTATAGCTTCCAACAATCTCCCTTTTTAGCATTAATGACAAGACCTCTAGTTATCATACAATTGAAAACATATAATAGCTTTGTGCACCTCCCTTTGTGTTTAGTATCAGATATTCACTACTATACTTAGTTTCATTTTAGTTCTCATCTCAGTGTCTAACACTCTCCTTTTTCAGTTTCATTTTGATTATCTTACATACAACTCTGATATGCAACACATAGATGCCCTCTATCATATCAAGTCATGAAATCAATAAGATTCTTTTGTATTGAGCTGGCACCACCTTATAGATATTTTCGCTCTTTACAACATCTCTATGTTAATATTGTATTGGTTTTGACAAGGTAGTGAGAAAGCACTTAGTCATTATTCAACAGAATTATAGTGCAAGCCGAGTGATCAAAGAAAGCCAACTAATCAGTATGAGCCGAGTGACCAAAGCATGCTAAGCATAAGGTGCTAGACAATACGTTCTAAGTAATATAGATAGATAGTGTTGAGCACCAATATGTGCCAAGTAGATAGTGGGTGCCGAGTTACTTAGGAGTTGAGTAAATAGAGTTTGTTGAGTAATTCAATAACTAAGTTACAACATTGAAGATATAGTGAATGCTGAGCATTAGAGACTTCAGTTACCAAGTGAATAGTTTTGGACATAGTTTTTTGTAATGGCACTAACTTCTATGTAAACCATTTTTGGGCCAAGTCAATGATTGGTTTACAATTTTAGAAGATGTATACAGGTGTATATTATGAATCCCTATGCAGTACATGCAACCAATCAAATTAAGTGATGTTCTAAGTGGTAAAATAGATCAACCATAGCTGTTGATTGTAACCTAACCCTATCCAACTTGTGTTTACTTAGGGAGACAAATCCTAGACAATTTGTATAGCATGAAGGAAAATAAGGATACATAAGAGAGATGAATGCTAAGTGCAGAGCGCATTCATTATGGCTATCAAGGTTGTGATAATGTTATGAATTGCAGAATCATATAGAGGAGAGTAGAGAAAAATAGAGAGAGTAGACAGTAGACATATTTGATTAGAAGAATCAAGTACACATCAAGAAAGAGGAGAGTTGACATCTAGCGGAGAGGTGCTAACTAGAGGATCAATGATGAAAAATTCTAATAGTTGAATAAATGAAAATCTCTTAACATAGTAGCCTTGATAGGTTTCAAGTTCTAAGAGACTTTTGTGTAAATATCTTAACTGAGTGCTTGTTTTATTGCAAGTTTAAGTCCTCTAATAAGGCACACTTTTAGTAGGGTGTTGAAATCCTTTAACAAGGTGAGACCTAACAATCTTTGTAAGCCTTGAACAAGGCATACCTTTCACAAGGTAGATCATAGTTTATGGTCAAACTTCTTGTAAACTTCATTGGCTACACTTTACAATTACAATAGTAAAGATTTGTGGGTGTCATCCCCACTCCAGTTTTACCTTCTTATTGGAGGGTTTCTTAGTAACAAACTTATTGTGTTATGTGTTATTTGCTTCATGCTATGGATGAACATGTGTAGTTAGCTATTTTAGTTTACATGCAAATTTTGAGATGGATGTGTGATGATTATTTTATGGTTAAAGTTTTGAAGTTTTGAAGTACTAATTCACCAAAAAGTACAAATGGCAGATGGTTGTGTAGGTCCAAAAAGTACAAATTTTGATCACCGTTGGATCTTCAAGGATCGAAGGCTGGCATTTCCCTACATTATGGAGATGCAAGGTAGTTAAATAATTTGAGAAAATGGGCGGAGGGCACATGTCCCAAACGACATCATACGCTCACCCTCCTTGCAGCTAGACACTAGATAAGCCCTCGTCATCTGATGTAATCTGATCCACGGTTGGCGTTATCGCGCTATTAAAAGTTGCTCATTTTTTACCATAGCAACATAATGCCTTGTTGTTGCATGTCCCTATGGGGCTTGTCTCTTTGGGGTTTCCAGGTATGGTATGGTTGCTAAGTTAGAAACCAAGTGGTTTGTGGGCCCAAAATTTTTGAGGGCATAGTGCAGGAAACAATGAGTCTTCATGATCATTGAATTAAGGAAGATCCATGATGGGCGCTATCTCACTATGGGAAATTGCTCAAAGGATACCCATAGCAACATAGCACCTTTTCACCACATGTCCCGCTAGGTTTAGTTAAGGCTTTACTAGTTAGCGGCTGGCAGTTAATGTGGCTTTCATAGTTAGGGTTTGCAAGTTGGCATAGCTAGTAAAGAAAGAAATTCGTTAGCTCAGGAAGACCTTGCGAGGTGGCAGAAAGAAAGGAGGTTATTGGCCCACATGGCTCATTCTAGTGCTAGGGTTTAGTTTACTTGCTGACTCTGCTAATTCAGGTGCTCTGGAATGAAGAAAGTCGAGTTATCTTGTAGATTTGATCTCTGTAATCAATCCCAACCACCCAGAAGTGAATGCTGAACATAGAAGAGCACTCTACCACCCTGATCCAATCTATCTACCTGGTTAGAATGGCTTAATGGTACCGTTTCTATCTTCTCAAGGAATTATTTGACACAGAAGATCAGATTTTCTTTAGATCCCCATGATTGTTCCTTACAAGACTTAATGGCAGTGGTTGCAGAATAATTTTGGAGGGAAAATCTTAGTTATGCCTGCACTATAAAGGCAATTTTTGTAAATTTTGTAAAGGTTGATCCTTCTCTGACTTTTCCTTGCTATTTCTCTACAATTCTAGTGTAAATCCCCCTATGCCTCTGAATTGTATGATTCTAAACTTTATCTCTTTCAGCCATTGGTATGAAAGTGCAAGAACTCTTTTCCTTCGCCATTATTTTGTGAAAGTCAATAATTTGCATGATTGTATCTCTTCTAGCCTATGAATGATATATAAGTGAATCTTCTCTTTCCTTGCGTCATTCATTCTATTTTTTTTTGATTTGCATGTGGTTATTAGATTAAAGCAAGTCTGGATGTGTATATCCTTAGTTTCATTCTAGTTCAATAACGCATATATGGGCAGAGATTGATCTGGACACTCTATTTTGGTGCATCACCTCTTTAGATCAAATTAGGTAGATTTTTTTTCATGCTCTCCTTCTCCCTTTTCCTCTCCAAGAGTAGTTAGGTGCATCCTAATAGTAAGAGGAAGTCAGCCTTCTCCAGAGACTCAACCTCACAGTTCAAGTCCCACAGCTTGGAGGTTGTTTCCATGTTTCACTAGGTTGTCCTTATGCATAGGCTTAGAACAAGGGTGTAAACCTAAGTGACAATAGTTTTTGGCATTCTTGGTGGGACCCACAATATCAGAAAACTTCAAGCCTACTTGTGTTAAAAGGGAAGATTTCAAGATCAATACCGAGGAGATAGTACTGGCTTTGGTGTTTAAGCCTTCAAGAGGCTCATTCTTCAAAGTACTTGGTGACTCTGAGCTTCAAATACATATCTGGTTCCAAACCAAAGTTGTAGTGATTCATGCCCAGAGCTGAAACAAGCGCATCTTCTAGAGGTGAATTTCAGTATCAAGAGCTTTCATTTTCAAACCCTAGAAGAAGGAAGGCTAGAATATCTTTATCACCAATTAGGAGTGCAATAGTAACAAATACCCCTACAAGATCTATCTCTACTCCTCCTACTATTAGATCTCAGCCTAGATTACCATCAATACATATCAATAGATCACTTGTCTATATGGCATTGCCTAGAGCTCATACTTTTTCCACCTTTAATGGTGGAAGTCCTCTCTTATAAGCCCAAAGACATGACATACTAATAGCTTCCCTCAAAAGTCTACTAGAGTTTACTAGTGAAACTTCTATCTCTCCCTCAGAACACATTCAAGAAGTTGTAAATGTTTGTAATATCCATGGTATTATAGAGGATGATGTTGCAGTCAGACTCCTAGCCTCATCTTTGAAAGGAAAAGCACTACAATGGTAGAGAGGTTTAGCTCATGGTTCTGTAATAGATTGGGATGGACTAGGAGCAGGATTGTGCAAACATTTTGAGGATAAAAGTGACTACTTGTCGCTTTTAGAATAGTTGACCACTATAAAAAGAGCCCCCCATGAATGTATGACTGATTTTAATTATAGGTTTCAAAAGACATGGGATAGAATACCTACTTTAGTGAAGCCTACCCCTGGTAATGCCTTTTTGCATTACCTTAGAGCTTTTAATAGTGATATTGCCACTACAATCCAAACTATGGGAGGAGATACCTTGCCTAATGCTTATGACATAGCAATAAAATTAGAGAACATCCTAATACAAGGAGGTAAACTAGCTCCAAGGCCTCCTATGCCTTTCTTCCCTGATGTTCCAAATCATCAACCAACAATGGCTCCTCTTCCCACAACTTCTACATCACAATCCCTTGTCCCAGTCCCCCAAGCTTCCACATCTTCAAATGGGATGGACGAGATCAAAGAGATGATGCAATCTCTGATGCAAAACATGGATAAAAAAGAGAAGAACCTTGATAAAAAATTGCAAGATCAAGGGAAGAAGTTAGAAGATCAAGGAAAGAGGTTGGAGGATAATTTCTCTATGATGCAAAAAATGAGCAACAAGGTGGTGACTTTAGAAAGATAGCAAGCTAAAGGTAGTAAACCTCATCAATTAAAATATCAAACTCCTAGTAGTGGTAGGCCTCCAAATCCTAATCATTGGAACAATTCTTTTGATCAGAGTAGGCAGGGTGGTCATGCTTCAACCTCAAATGTAAATCAAAGTAGGGCCATAGTCCCTCAAAATAATATGGCTCAAGATCAAGATTTCTGTCCCTCCTATAACTACTCCTATGCCTATTGTATGTGTCAGAATGCTGAATCTTTTATGGCTTTGATAGCCCAAGAACCTGCAGCAAAACCATCATACAAGGAGGACAGATTTAGGGATGCCTCAGATATGCAAAGACAGGGTGATTGCTCTTTTATGAACCATTAGATGGAGGAGCATTGTAATGTAAACCAGGATTCCATTGCTCATAACACTATAAGCAAGAGAAGAGCTGTGGAAGATGCTATCCCTCCTCTTAATCAGGCCTCAATTTCAAATGCAATATCTCATGAGCAAGCAGCAAATAACCAATCAAGTACCTTTCAGAAGCAAAGGCAAAATCATGGCAGAAAGGATGCAAGTGATCCTCAGGCTATTCCATCTCAACCTCATACAATTGCAGCTCCCAAAGTTTCTACCAAAGCACCTACTATGCCATTTAGCATGGTAGAGCAAATGAAGAAGACAAATGTGAATATCTACATGTGGGATGTTGTTGCTACTATACCCATACAAAAGAGGTTGTTTCCGCAAGAATTGGAAAGAATTGAACCAAAGGATCAGACACTCAACATGGAAAGTGCCACAAGCCTAGTACAACCATCAAGGGAGGTAGAAACAAGAAAAAAGATTAGACCTCCTCCATTCTATGTTTCTCTAATCATAGGGGGTAAACTAGTCCATAATTGCATGATTGATTCAGGGGCTAGCAGTTCAATGATGCCTAGGTGTGTTGCTGATGCTTTGGGAATGAAATATGAGCCCATTATTAGGGATGTATTATAGTTGGATGGTAGTACTGTCAAGACTATAGGGATCCTTAGGAATGTGGAGATGGCCTTACATGCATGCCCTAGTTGTACTATAACCCAAGATATCTCTGTTGCTGAGGTCAAGCCATATTTTACCATCTTTCTATCAAGAGGCTTTACTACCCAAATAGGTGGTTACATATCTTTTGATTAGTCATATATGTCCTTCAAGACAAGATATGGAGCCAATGCTTCAATTAGAGTAGAGCCTCAAGCCCTCCATCATACTAAATCTTACACCCGCAACCCCATCAACATGAATTTCCCTATCCTAGAGGTGGATGCGAATGACATAGTGAATGAGCCCATCACTTCCCTAGCAGAGATACCTAATTTTTTCTTGGATGAGTGGGCTAACTCATATCAATTTGACTCTATGTCAGAAACCCTTGAGATAGGTCTTAGTACATATTGTATATTGGAGAAAGATGCTCTAGTTCCCAACCTTGTGGGTGCAAAATAAGATATGAGTGGGATATGGAGTATGTACTTTGATGGATCAAGGAATAAAAATGGGTCAGGGACTGGTGTGATGTTAATTTCTCCTGCACAAGTAAAATATTACTTCTCCTTTAGGCTCCAATTTAGTTTCACTAATAATGTAGCCGAGTATGAATCCTTGATTCAAGGTCTCCTACTTGCTCAAAAAAGAGGAATCCAATCCTTAAGGGTGTATAGGGATAGTGAGTTGGTGGTTAATCAAGTGAAAAATTAGAATATCACCAAAAATGGTTTGCTCAAGTCTTATAAATATAGGGTGTGGGATTTTCTTGAAGGTTTCAATGCATTTAACATCTAGAGCATCCCTAGAAAACAAAATAGACATGCTGATAGACTTGTAGCAATAGGTGCATATTATGATGTGCCAAGAAATCTTGAGCAGGAGAAGAAGCAACAAATCAGAGTGGTAGTAAGGCTTGCCATCCCTGATAACAACATCCATTGGCAAGTGTTTGAGTCTAATGAGAAAATTGATAGCTTCTTGTAAAATGAGGCTGAGTTTTCAGAGAGAAATCAGTCAAGACTGCAGGATCAGTATGGTGATCAGATCATTCATCTTAGTTCTAACAAATTGCCTAAGGATCTCATTACCTTAGAAAGTGTTTTCAATCCTGATGACCAAGTAAGAGGCAGGGCCATGAACCTAGCTGCTGATGAAGATGACTACACTCCAGTCATGATTGTTGATGGAAAGTCCTTAAACATGGGGAAGGTATGTTCTAAAGTTGAACAAGGGAATTTTATTCATTTATGTCAAGAATTTAATGATATATTTGCTTGGACATATGATGATTTAAAGGGTTTTTATCCAAGGTTGTTTTAACATACCATAGATTTAATTAATGATGTAAAACTAGTAAGACAAAAATAGAGGCTAGTGAATCCCAAAATTGAACCCTTAATGAGAAAAGAGCTATCCAAATTGATTGAGGCCAATATAATTTTCCCTATCAAATACTCATCATGGGTAGCAAACCTTGTCCCTATTAGGGAGAAGAAAGGAGAAATTAGATTGTGTGTGGACTTTAGGGACCTTAACCAAGCTTCCCTTAAAGATCACCATGCTCTCCCTTTTATGGAGTAGATTTTGTCCAAGGTTAGTGATTGAAAGATATTTTCTTTTCTTGATGGATTTTTTGGCTACAATCAAGTGCTGGTTAAAGAGTCTGATAGGTACAAGACTGCATTTACCACTAAATGGGGTACCTATGCTTATTGTAAGATGCCATTTGGGCTAACCAATGCAGGTGCTACATTTCAAAAGGCAATGGAGATGGCCTTCAAGAATTTGACTGACAAGTTTGTCTTTGTTTATCTTGATGATATCACTATCTATTCAAAACATGTAGATGATCATTTTGATCATCTTAGACAAGTATTCTTAAGGTGTAGAGAGTTTGGGGTTTCTCTTAACCTAAGCAAGTGTGTCTTTGCTACTAATCAAGGAAAATTATTAGGACACATTGTATCTGAGGATGGCTTAACTATTGATCCAGAGAGAACAAAGGCAATACTTGCTCTCCCTCTTCATAAACACAAGAAAGGGCTACAAAGTTTCCTAGGCAGGATAAATTTTGTAAGAAGATTTATTCCAAATCTTGCTACCATGGTGAAACCTCTTACAACTATGCTTAAGAAAGGTATGGTCTTTGCATGGACCAAGGAAGGGAAGGAAATTTTTGAAGAGATTAAGACAACCATATCCTTAGCCCCTACTCTCATGAATCCAAATTTTGAGAAGGATTTCATCCTTTATACCCTAGGTGGTGAGTCAAGCATTTCTGCTGTCCTGACTCAAACAAATGACAAGAATGAAGAGCAGCCCATAGCTTCTTTAGTGAGGGGCTTAAAGAGTATGAAGATAAGTACATTTATGTTGAGAAGAAATCCCTTGTAGTCATAAGAGCTTTAAAGAAATTTAGACACCTCCTATCTCATAATAAGATTCATTTGTTAGTACCCCATGCCAGTGTGAAGGATTTCCTTTTGAACAAAGGTGTTAGTGAGAAAAGAGCTGGCTGAATTACTAAGGTAATGGAATATGATGTTGACATTTAGATTACCAAGCTGGTAAGAGGGAGGGGGTTGTGTAAATAGATGCTATCATCTCAGGAGTCTGATGAGGAAGTTGCCATGGTATTAATAGAAGAACAAGAAGTAAGAAATGGTGACCCAAGGAGTTGGATGGATGACATGAAGAGTTTCTTATTAGGCAATGGATACCCTCAAGGATTAGATAGAACTAAAAGGAGACAGTATAGATTACAGTCAATTCCTTATGTCATAGCTGATGGTATCCTCTTTAGAAAATATTTTAATGGAGCCCTATTAAGATGCCTTGATATAGAACAGGCTGAAAGAATGATCAAAGAGCTTCATGATGGTCCTGATGGTGGCCACTTCTCAACAAGGAAAACTATAATGAAGATCATGAGGGCTGGTTACTTCTGGCCATCTCTGTTTCATGATTGTCATAAGTATGTGAGGAAATGTGAAAAATGTGCCTTCTTCTCTAGCAAACAAAGGCTTGCAGCTCTTCCCCTTCATCCCATTTAGGGGATCAACCTTTTGCTCAGTGGGGATTGGATTTCATAGGCCCTATCAATCCTTCTTTTAGTTCTGGTCACAACTGGGTTTTGGCTGCTACAAATTACTTCACTAGATGGAAAGAGGTAGTTGCATTGAAGGATGCCACTGAATCTTTAGTTTTTGAGTTCCTTGATGGAATTGTGACCAGGTTTGGTGCCCCTTCAACCATCATTTCAGATAATACAAAGTCTTTTGTTGGGGCTCATATTTGTGCATGGGCAGCTGATCATAATATCTATTTGAGCACATCCTCAAATTACTATCCTCAAGGTAATGGTTTGGTTGAGTCCTCCAACAAGAACCTGATCAGAATCATAAAGAGAACAATTGAAGATAACCAGAGGTGTTGGCATAAAAAGTGAAGGACTACACTATGGGCTTACAAGATAACACCTAAAAGATCAACAGGGAACTCTCCATTCATGTTATTATATGGTAGAGAGGCAAGGCTTCCAATTTCTTTGGAATTTTCATCCTTGGAACTAGCTCATCAGCTAGAGTTGATTGAAGATGATGCCATGACAGTGAGAATGGTAGAGCTGATGGAATTGGAAGAGAAGAGAAGTAAGGCCATGCAGACCCTATAGACACATCAGCAGCAAGTAAAAAGGAGTTTTGATAGGAATGCCAGGGTTAGAACTTTCAGAGAGGGAGATTTGGTTTTGAAATGGGATGCAGATAGGGAAAAACTAGGAAGTCACTCAAATTTTGATGCGTTATGGAGTGGCCCCTATCTGATTATCAGTTGCAAATAGGCTAATGCTTTTCAATTAAGCAAACCTGGTGGTGAGATTCTACCCATCCTAGTCAATGGGATCTATCTCAAGCCATGTTTATGACAGGGGTTGAGGGTGTGTACATAGTTAGTTTAGTTTATTTCTTGTTGTTCTCTACTTTTCAAGAAGTGCATGAGCACAAGCCATTTCTCTAAGAGATGGCATGTTTCTAAATTTTGAAGGCCGCAGAAGAAGGTTTTTTGTTTTCTAGTTCTAGTTGCAGTGACAGGGTCTTTTAGTGTTTTGTTTCCATAGAGGTGGGGTTAGGGTTTCATGGTACATTGATTCATATTTTCCATGACTCTATAGCCCAATGGATATTTTAGGCCACTGGTCTTATTCATAGCTGGCTTGCATCCCATCTGAGTCACCAAAAATGTTACCCATTTTTGCCCCCCCCCCCCACCAAAGGTTTGAATTTTGAATGTTGCCCCATCTAATGGCTACCTTCCAAATTTATGATATTTTAATGCCTAAGGTATTTTAATGTTTTACCTCACTGGCATGCAACTTTCCTCACCTTTAGATCTTCCCAGATCAACGATCACCACATTCTTGCATTATCAAGATGCGAGATGTTTAAATAATGTAGGAATACCCCTTTCTAATGTGTGGACATCATGATGTCACACGGGGTCTTCGTCGAGTTTCAATGGCAAGTTTCGACATTGGAGGGTGCTATGGCGCTATAAAAAAATTAGTTTTCCTCACTATTAGTGACATAGCACCTAGACGGGAAATGATACGTCAGCGACATCAGAAAGATTGTGGGTCCCAAGCATGCCTCATTGGATGTCAACAAGGATTTTTTAGACAAGTTGACATGTGGCCAATTTCTATTGGTTGGTACATTGATAAAGTCAGATCTATCTTGCTCGTTGTTAGATCAGTTCAGATCTACAGTTCCTCGCTTCCCCACATCATCAAAATGAACGATCTTTAAATAATGTAGGAAAGCCTTTTTGTGATGCGTGGTAGGTGGGTCCATGTTTCTTCTATGGGTCACAGGTTGGATAGGGTTGTTGGCTGAGCTAGCAATTCTATTGGTACCCGCTTCCCCACATTTTGAGCTTTGTTAGACCTTCTGACAATGCGGGAAAGTAGGCTATTGACGCGTGTCCTAGGTGATGTCATAGTGAATGGTTGTGCAGGTCCAAAAAGTAAAAATTTTGATCACCGTTAGATCTTCAAGGATCGAAGGCTAGCACTTCCCTGCATTATGGAGATACAAGGAAGTTAAACAATGCAAAAAAATGGGTGGAGGGCACATGTCCCAAATGACATCATCAACCTACCCTCCTCGTAGCTAGACACTAGATAAGCCCTTGCCATTCGATGTAATTTGATCCATAGTTGGTGTTATCACGCTATTGATAGTTGCTCATTTTTTACCATAGAAACATAATGCCTTGTTACCGCGTGTCCCTATGGGGCTTGTCTCTTTGGGGTCGCTAGGTATGGTATGGTTGCTGAGTTAGAAACCAAGTGGTTCGTGGGCCTAGACGTTTTGAGGGCATAGCATAGGAAATGGAAAGTCTTAATGATCATCAGATTGAAGAAGATCCATGGTGGGCACTATCTCACTATGGAAAATTTCTCAAAGGATACCCATAGCAAAATAGCACCTTTTTGCCATGTGTCCTAGTGGGTCCAGTTAAGGCCTTAATAGTTAGTGGCTGGCAGTTAATGTGGCCATCATAGTCAGGGTTCGCAAGTTGGCACAGCTAGTAAAGAAAGAGGTTGGTCAGCTTGGGAGGACCTTGCAAGGTGACAGAAAGAAAGGAGGTTATTGGCCCACGTGGCTCAGGCTAGTGCCAAGGTTTAGTTGACTTGCTAACTCCACTGATTCAGGTGCTTTGGAATGAAGAAAATTGGGTTATCTTGTAGATTTGATCTCTGTAATCAATCCCAATCACCTAGAAGTGAATGCTGAATGTGGAAGAGCACTCTACCACCCCGATCCAATCTATCTACTTGGTTAGAATGGATTAATTGCACCATTTCTATCTTCTCAAGGTATTATTTGACACAGAAGATCAGATTTTCTTTAGATCACCCTGATCATTCCTTACAGGACTTAATGGTGGTGGTTGTAGGATAATTTTGGAGGGAAAATCTTAGTTATGCCTACACTATAAAGGTAGTTTTTGTAAATTTTGTAAAGGTCGATCCTTCTCTAAATTTTCCCTACTATTGCTTTGCAATTCTAGTGTAAATCCCCCTGTGCCTCTAAACTATATGATTCTCTACTTTATTTCTTTTAGCCATTGGTATGAAAGTGCAAGAACTCTTTACCTTCGCCATTGTTTTGTGAAAGTCGATAATCTATATGATTGTATCTCTTCTGGCCTATGAATGATACATAAGTGAATATTCTCTTTCCTTGTTTCATTCATTCTATTTTTTTCTGATCTACATGTGGTTATTAGATTAAAGCAAATCTAGATGTGTATATCCTTATATTCATTCTAGTTCAATAGCGCATATATGGGCAAAGATTGATCTGAACACTCTATTTTGGTGCATCTCCTCTTTAGATTAGATAAGGTAGATTTTCTTTCATGCTCTCCTTCTCCCATTTCATCTCCAAGAGTATTTAGGTGCATCCTAATAGTAAGAGGAAGTCGGCCTTCTCCAGAGACTCAACTTCACAGTTCAAGTCCCACAGCTTGGAGGTTGTTTCCATGTTTCACTAGGTTGTACTCATGCATAGGCTTTGGACAAGGGTGCAAACCTAAGTGACAATAGGTACCAATAATGTAGTTCTTGACATGAATTGGTTATGTTCCTAGAATACCAATATGGTTTAACGATACATGATGGTAGAATGTGTAGATATTCATGGTAGTCCCATAGTAATTTTTAGAGCATAGAGACTTGTATCTCTTTGTATGATATCTACTATGTATCTTAAGAAGTGTATGTGAAAGGGATGTCAATTATTTTCCATCACTATTAGTGATAGAGATGCGGATTTTGAGAGGGAAAATTCTCTTGATGATTTTCCTAACTTGCAATAGTTTACAAATGTGTTTTCCTTAGAGCTTTCTTGTATGCCTCCACCTAGAGTAGTTGATTTTCACATTGGTCTTGTACAAGGAGATGAAACTATATTTAGAGCACCATATAGGATGACTACACATTATCTTAAGGAGCTCAAGATTAAATTAGAGGAGATATTGGAGAAAGGGCACATTCTTCCTAGTGTGTCACCTTGGGATGCACCAAAAATCTTTGTTAAGAAGAAGGACCTATCACTTAGGTTGTGTATCGATTATCAACAACTTAATAAAGTAACTATTAAGAATTGATACCTAATTCCTAGGATTGATGATCTATTTGATCATTTGAATGGTGCCTATGATTTCTCAAAGATAGATCTTAACTCAAGTTATCATCGGTTGAGGATTGTGGAGAGTGATATCCACAAGGCTACTTTTCACACAAGGTATAATCACCTCAAGTTTACTATAGTACCATTTTTCCTTACAAACTCTCCATCCATATTCATAGGTCTCATGAATGGGGTATTTCATGCAATTAAGGATAAGTTTTTTGTGGTCTTTCTTGATGATTTTTTAAATTCTTGTGATGAGAAGGAGCATAAGGAATACTTGAGATAGATATTGCATTTGTTGAAGGAGAAGTAGTTATATGGAAGTTTGAAGAAGCATGATTTCTATAGATATGAGATTCATTATTTAGGTCACATTATCATAGGTGATAGGATCTTAATAGACCCATCAAAGATTAGAGCCATTATGGATTGGTCTACACTTTCTAGTGTTATTGAGGTGAAGAGTTTTAAGGGTCTTGTGGGTTACTACAATTTCTTTTCTATAGTATATTCTAGATTGGCTCATCCCATTACACCTCTTCAAGGGAAGGGAAATAATTTTGAGTGAATAAAGAAGTGTAAGAAAGATTTTCAAGAGCTCAGGATGACACCCATTCTTGTAATACTCTATCCATTAGGGGATTTTTTATTTTGCACATATGCTTCATTGGATGGCATACAAGAAGATCTAATGAAAAATGACTAAGTTATAGCATACAAGTCTAGAAAGATAAAGACTCATTACCTTAACTACCCTAGTCATGACCTAGAGCTCCCAAAAGTGGTCCATGCCTTTGTGGGATGGTGATACTTTCTCATAGGTCATTGATTTGAGCTTCATTATGAACATCAAAGCTTATGATATATCTTTTCTTAGCTAAACCTTAATGCTAGCTAGAGGTGATGGATGGAGTTATTATTCAAGTATGGTTTTGATGTTTATTACATCAAGGGGAGGAGAATGTGGTTGTAGATAAATTTGAGCAGGAGGTTACATGAGATATCATCCATGACTTCTAGTACATATTTGAGAGAGCCTATGTTGGGAAATTTTCCTAGGGATAAGTAATATGAAAAGGTTTGTAAGATAGATCATTCTTAGAAGGCTTTGGAATGGAAGTATGAAGATTATTCTTTAGAGTCCAAAGGAATTTTACATCATAGAGGATGTATTTATATACCTTCACCAGTGATTTATGAGAGTTCATTATACTAGAGGCCCATCGAGCACCATATGCAATGCATCCTGATGTTAAGAAGCTACATGAAAATCTGTGACAATTGTATCATTGGCCAGGCATGAGATTGTGAATTACTAGTATAGTGTCTAGATGCCTAGAGTGCTAGAGGGTGAAGGCATAAAATAGAAATCTAGGAAGACTCTTTTAGTCATATGAGATACTGTTGTGGTTCCACAATGCATAATTGAAATGGGGATCCCATAAATTATTTTTTGGCTTTATGGATCCATAGTCTTGGGTGTAAGTCCTTTGGAGGTTTTTTTTTGGTATTTTAGTTCATGTTTGGGTCCTAATTCAAAAACCCTATTGTCAAAAATTAGAGTTTCAGGAGGATATAGGACTTTTTTGCAAATAATAAGCACACCAACGCATCTCAACAAGTGCTCTAGTGCAACAAATCTTTTAAAAGAAAAAGAAAGAAAGGCATTTGTGATGTATAGATGCATAGCAACACAATTGAGCAATTGTGCACCTGTGCATCACAAACGAAAGTGAGGTCTATATAAGACCTCCACCTCCCTTCCTTCTCCATAGCCTTTATTCACATTATTTCAACTCTGAGCCCTTTCAAGCCATAGCTGCACACCCACGAGGTGCGCCTCCTCCACCTTTTGCCTACAAAAAACAAAACAAAGTTAAAAAACACACCCAAAAATGGGTGGGCATCACCGCACCTACCTAGGTGCACTAGTGCGCACCTTATTTTTGTTTTAAAAGAAAATCAAAACTAAAAAAACTAAGTTAAAACCTTTTTAAGGTGCATAGTAGCACACCTCGTGAGATGCACTACTGCACATCTTAAAAAAGAAAACACAATTAAAAGCTAAGTAAAAAAAATGAGGTGGGCATCAATGCACCCCATGAGGTGTGCTGATGCACACCCCATAATTTGAAGTTTTCTTTGAAGATGGGCATACCAGGTGCACCAATTAGGTGCACCAAGTCCACCATTTTTTTTGCACTCCATGGTTATAATCAAGTTTTTGTGTTTTTGAACCGTCAGGTTTATTTTTTGGTTTTTGATCATGATAATCTAGGGCATTGTTAATCCCTTGTTCTTCAATTCTGGACTAATGGATGTCCTTTTGTGTAGATACAATGGCATCTTCTTCATCCTCTCTTGGTGAGAAAATGGCACCAAAACTAGTAGTGTTTAAGTTCTAGGGCATTCCTAGAAAATCATAGTTTCAAGATGACTACTCAGAGATTCAAGACATGGATTTAGGTCACATAGATTTGTGGGAGTTCTTAAAACTATGCAAAAAACTAACTGAGAGGTCTTAGATGATCTCCACATTGATCTGATTAGGGCTCATTAGTGTAGCATCACACCTAGTGTCAGTTTAGTCCTTAGAGTTAATCATGACATTCACCAAGAATTTTGTTCCTAAAGAGAGGGTAGTTAAGAGAACGATAGGAGAGATCATCCTCGATCTATGATCCAAGAACATTGGGAAAGTATTCCATCTCCCAAGGGCAAATCAATTCATTAGACTCGCCTATGAGTAAGCAGAGGGATGGTACTGGGAACACATTGATGAAGCTTCTAAGATTATCTAGTCTTCAGACCTTATAGAGAAAACACCTCTAGGAAAGAAAGTAGTTCAAGTAGACATGACAAGAGGATACATGAAAGAGGATATCAAATATTCAATTATACTTTTGAGTAGAGTTATGTGTTTGCCAATAGCTAGGCACCTAAACATTTTCATGGTGCACTATATTGAGACAATAAAGAAAGTAAAGATGCCACTGGATTGGGCTACTACTCTTAGTGAGAATTTGGGAGAGCAATAGGTGGTGGTGAAGAATAATAGGAAATTTTACATGACTTCATATTTGGTATATTTTCTAGCTATGAGAGCAATAGATTATCTAGGGCTCTATAAGAGGGATAATATGCAAGATGCAAATGCATGATTGTATATTGTATATCCTCAAATAGTAAAGAAGATGCTTTTAGAGCAAAGCAAAGAATATAGAATTGCAAATGATGCTTTCATCTTTGGAATAATTTGATTCATAGAAGGGGATTATGCAAAGAGAATATCAAAGGAGATAGCTACACAAATATCACTAGTCAAAGTTTATTACATCCTTTTGTACATTCACATATTTAAGGGTAGTAGGGACTACTATCAACCCTAAGAAGCTCCCTAGGTATCCTAGTGATAGATTGATTCTCCTAGAGATTTAATAACAACTATTTTCTTCCTATGATAGAATTAGAAAGCAACATAAAATATGTTGGACCTAGCCTATGACTATAGGACCTTTCTAGGTGATCAAAGATACGATATTCCAACTTTTGATTGTGAATGGGATCAGTATCCCTTGGACGAGTATAACTCTCCTCAGCCATATTTTGACAACATTGGGAGAGTACAACACTTATGTGGCAAAGAATTTTAACATGAAGAGGCCATTAAATATCACTGGATGAATGCGATAAATGACTACAATGTCTGCATAAGGGATTATTACAGGATGACTTTGTATCTAGCAAAGAAGGCCTTGAAGATAAAGATTCCATTGAAGATAGTGCAATGGGACATGGAGGAGTTGCTTGATCCATTATTCAATAGAGATAAGATTGGTGAATAACCTATTATGAATGTCAAGATTGATAAGGAAGAGAACTCAGCCGTTAATCATAGGGCAAGGAACATCATCAAATTGATGATCAATTGGATCAAGAGACCTTTCAAACTTGATCCAATTCCTCAAATAGTGATTTTCCATGCACAAACTCATCGAGATAGAGGTAGAGGAGCAAAGGTCACTGTGCCTACATTTACAACTTAGACACCGGTAAGGCTAGAAATGGTGCACCAACTTGATAGGCCAGTTGGTTATTATCGAGCTCAAAAGGGTAAAGGTAAGGGCAAGAGGAAGAGGAATTCTCCTCAACAAGCCAAACCTAAAGATGGAGAAATTCTAACACCTCTATAGCAAGGAGAGGAAAATATATAGGGGCCAGAGAATGTAGAAGCCACACAAGCCCAAGCTGATCCCCAAGTACTGCCAATTACACAAAAGAAAGGGGAAATAGAAATAGAAGTAAAAGTGGTTTCCTTTCCTTGACAAATAGAGCAAGCTTCCCCCTCTACAACTAAAAAAAGGAAGATCAATACTCTGGTAAAGAGGATACAAAAGGTGATCAAGAAAGTGATTCCTTTTCCATCAATCCCTAAACCCATTTCGAAAGAGGTAGAAGAAGAGCATGATGAGGAGGAAGGGGATAATCTACCTTTGAATAGGAGAACTCATCTTGCTAAAGCCATAGAGGAGGAAAAAATAAGAAGTTCCATGATCACACCACCATCTATCCCTAATGAATCCATGAAAACTACTACATCAAAAGACAAAATACAACAATGGATAGATGAGCAAGATGTGATGGGCACTGATGTCTTTCAGATGTCAAATTTTGACTTTATGCCCATGGGTACTAAGTTAGTTGGGGATAAGATAAGAGACACTCCAACTAATCAACCTCAATAGGAGGATTGGAGTTAGATGCCCCTCAAATCACAAGGACTCGAGGTAGTTCTGGCATCCCAAGTATAAGTCACATTCTATGTAGACAAGGGATGAACTACCCCTCTTCCTCTAGGTACAAAAGATGAATAGGTCCAAATGGAGCATGAAGAAGAGCCACAACAAGTATCCATCGATCAAGTGTCAGAAGAAGGATAGGTAAGTGAACAACCATAACAAACTTCCCAAGGCACTGAGGTGAGAATTTTTGGCTCCACAGATACAAAGACTCTAGGTGTTAATATCTCACAGAGGGAGAAGACTCCAGAATGGAGTGAAAAGGGGGAGAGTATAGCTGAAAAAACTCCTTCATCCTCTAAAGGTAATTCCCTAGTACAACATATCCCAAGGTAACTCAAAAAATAACTAATAAGAAATAAGAAAAAACACTTCACTACTAGGGAGGAGGATAGAATGGAATTGATAGAAGTTCTAAGGAAACTTGATTCACCTCCAAAGGATGCACGAGCACTAGCCTTTGTTATGAGTGATCATAATCAAGAACTTTTTTCTCATGTAGCTATCCATCCTCCAAAATTAGATGTTGAAGAATTAACTCCAAGGGATTATCAAATCTAGGAAAGTATGCATGGGAAGCCAACCTTGGAAACTGTAAAGCCAATGGTAACAACGAGGATGAAGGAGGTGTTTAGGAGCTTAGAACAGGATGGGGCATAATTGATAACACTTTAGAAAAAAAAAAAAATCCTAAAGGGATATTTGAGTGAAGTTGTATGCCCCTTGGATCCCACTAACCCTAAGGAAACTTTAAATGCAATTTAGAGAAGGGATAGGGGTGCAATACAGTTGGACCCATTTTTGAGAGCTTGTTAGAAACAGTGAGAAAGTTTTGAGGAGAAAGGTTTATTGATAATTTAAGGGAATCTTAAATTATTACATGTTTGTAGGAGAATGTAGACAAGTTAGTGGCAATTTTGAATCAAGATTTTGGTTTAATGGATGAAGTGCATACTTGGGGGAAAGACTTACAAGCATTATAGGCAATCAAAGGCCAAATGTATTGGATGATAATGGATGTATATACAACTAAGGAATTAGATAAGATAGATGGTTTGATAGAGAAGATTACATATAGTAATAAAGTGATGGAAACAATACACACAAAGATTCATAGGCTCAAGGACAAAGCCTAAGAGAAATTTTTGGAAGCTGAGAGACATTATAGTGATGCATGTTTGGACATTTTTGAAGATGATACATGGGAAAAACTAATACTAATAGAAGTAGTAGTTGAGAGATTTCAGAAAACTTTTGATGAAGTTTCTAATGATGACGACATCTAGCAAGCATTATGAATGGAAGAAGCTTTATTAAGCTTGATACAAAACTCAGGGATTTTGCAGAAATCCATATAGAAGTGGATAACTAGAGGTAGAAAGTAAAGGAAAAATATAATGCCTTAGATTTACCATATGTGACTCAATTCATTGAAATAATTGAGAAATTCAAGGGAAAATACCCAGAGATAACTTTGGTATAAAAGGGAACAAAACCCAAAAGCCAAAATTTTAATTTTGACAATTAGTGAAATTTTGCATTTTTTGCCTCCGAGGTGCACTATTGTGCTAGGTGTGCTAGTGCACTTTTTGAAGTAGTGTCTTGGAAGATTTTGAAGAATTTAGAGGTGAACTATCAGTTAATTGCCAGTTCCAAAATTAGAGCTTTCCATGCATCGAAAATGCATTTTGACAATAATTTAACTCCTACAGATGCCTAGTAAAGATGGAGCTTCTATTTTTGGCACTTCTAGACACTCCTACATCAATTGAAGGCTCTCTTCTTTTTATTTTCTCATGCTTTCTTTATTTTAAGACACATAAAGGCTCATGCATCCAAGTAATGATATAAAATGGATGGAGTCCTGCTTAGCACCAATTAGATAGATAGTTTTTACATAAATTGATTTGTTTTATTAGTTTCAAGCATATGATTACATAAAGATGTCTCTCACTCTCAACACATATTGAGGAGAAGATTTCTTATAAATATGGGATTGTAATATGTAATTAGGGCCACCATTATGTTGCAATTATATATGCTTTTTGGTGCTCGCATTTGGAGTGTAGTGATTCTTGCCTAAGTGTGTTATATTTTATGGATGTATTTTCATGGAATGTAATTGAGCCAAAATTTTGTTGTATTATATCTAGTTGTGTGATCTTTTAATTCTAGTGTTTGCTATGGTTTTAAAAATTCCACTAACGTACTTAGTTTGAGAAGAGATCACCCATTTTGTTCCTTTGTAGCTTTTTGTCTCGCATGAGTGCACTTTTTGTGGTCTTCCAATATGCTAAAAAGTGAAACATCATACAATTACTAAATTCACCATCGATGATTCCATCAATGAAATTAAGGAACCACTGCTCCTACTTTCATTGGTTATCTACAATCTTTTCAAAAGCTTAACCCACAGATGCATTGTTTCCATAGTTTATGTCCATTAGGATTTACTTTCCAAGTTATTTGCTTAAACTTCTTGTCACCTTATCTTTTTTATTTTCTTTACTAATCCCTTGGTTAAAAATAAGGAATTCATATAGTTACATTGTTAGATTGCATTCATCATAAAATAGAAAAATACAAAAAATACATTTCTTCTTGTGTGTTTACTCTTTTGAAGCAGCAAAAAGATTCTACATCTTATTCAAAGTTATGAAAACTAGCAAAGGCTTCCTCATGAACATCCATGTTTATCTTCAACTAAGTAGATTCCAGTAGGTCACAATATTGTAAAAAACCTTGGAGTTGATCCCCAAGATTGACTTTTCAAGAGAGGAGTTTGAAAGAATTCGTGCCATTAAGCATCGTGCAAAATGAAAACTCAATAGATACCCGAGTGGAAGTGGGATGTGACTTCTATGAATTTTATTGTTGGCATTTAAATGTATCCTTGTTGCCATGATGTTATCTTTGTGACAGTTGATATTTGGAAACTTACAATTAGAACAATTGTTGTTTTGTCATTGATGTCAAATCTATGGATGAGACATATTTCTACCTAATCTAAATGTCATATCTATTTGATTGATGAAGAAGATTTGGGAGTTACTCATAACTATAGCACCTAGAGGAAAGGTTAAAGTTATGAAAAGGAAATCACAATGGGTATTTGATTAGGTAGACTTTGACACAGAAAAGTAATTGTTTATATTAAGAAAGCCAAGCCAAGCCAAGAAAAAGAGTAAATTACTAAGGAGTGCCAAGAAATGCTAGTATCAATCAAGCCATTGTTAGTGTCAAGAAAATCTAGTGTTGACCAAGTATTAGCATTGACTGAGCAAGTTAGTTGATGCTGAGCCAAAAATCTTAAACAATGATCGAGTATTTTAGTATTGATCGAGTGTTAGAATTCAGTGGTTGTTGAGTGATAGTAAAAGATTAAATTCAAAGGAATTGTAAGATCAAGCTGACTTAGTTGATTTCTTGGGAGATGTAAAACATGTTGAATAATGAGTTGGATCATTAAATTCAAGATGGTTATTAGGTAAAGACCTTATAGAAGGATTCTATAAAAGTTTCTAGATGATGATCAAGAAGTTGTATAGATAAATTGAATCAAGTTGAAGTGGGTCATAAACCCTAAGATCTATAGTGGATGTAGAAAATGGTAAAGCACAAATTGCCTATTTAAGGGGATACTAAACTAAAATTTTATTCTCATGTCTAGTCAAGCCTAGCCAAGCCTAGCCAATCTGTATGAAAAAGTTTATGTATAGAGCAAGGTTGATAAGAAGCACACAAGAGTGTGAATGTGAAGCTAAAGGAGAAAGCTTACAGATGTGATATTTTCATTTATAAGTAATTTTGAGAAAAAGGCTTAAGTGTTGATGAGAAGAGTAGAGTAATTTCTTGAAGGGTGTCCAAGAAGATCAAGATCAAAGATGATAATGAAAGGCTTATCAATGAACTAGCATAAGGATTGAACAAAGACCTGAAATGATAGTGAGTTGTAATGACACAGATCAAAACTACTATTTCATTTCTTATTATTATAAATAGTTTATATTGAAATACTTTTAATAGGGGTTGACCTAATAGTCATTGGAAGACCTTACAGTTTGTTTAAATCCTTTAATTAGGTTACATTCTAAATGGAATGATCAAATTCTTGTTACAAGGGCACTCCTAGTAGGGTGATTAAATCCTCTAACTAGGTCACATTTAATAGTGTGTATTGTAAACCTTTATTGGAGTTGGCTCCTAACAAAGTTCACTTCAAAAGAGTGAAAAGGAGAGACATGTTACTATTGGTTTTTCTCAACTTGGGTCTCCATGTAAAATCCTTGTGTCAAACTATGATGAATGTCTTATGAATGTTTTACATGTGATATTAAAATTTATTTCATTATGTAATGCAAGTTAAATTTATGATAGTTTTGTTGGAATTCTTTAGAATAAATTCCGGGGGGGGGAGAGGGTGAATGAGTTATCCATGGTCTAGATGTACAAATAAAACTTTTCAATTCTTAGTAGACCCATATCCATAAAACTTTAATATGCATGCATCCATTATATCATACAATACTTAAACTTTGTAGGTTACTATCCTAGGTCAAAAAAACTTTGCAAAAATGTAAACATGAAACAACATAAGAACATTCACATAA
The DNA here is from genome assembly GCA_028749045.1 of Cupressus sempervirens. Taxonomy (NCBI): domain Eukaryota; kingdom Viridiplantae; phylum Streptophyta; class Pinopsida; order Cupressales; family Cupressaceae; genus Cupressus; species Cupressus sempervirens. The sequence continues at coordinate 698,479,447 of CM053791.1, forward strand.
TTTGACAAAAGGAGTTTATACAGAAACCCAATTTGGGAAAAACCACCAGTAACATTCTACTAATTCTCACTCTTCTAAAATAATGCCTTGTGAAAGGCCAACCCTATTAAAGGTTACAATACACACTCTTAAATGTGACCTAGTTAAAGGATTTCAATCACCTATGAGGAGTGAGCCTTATTATAGGACTTTACACCATTCCATTAGAATGCCACCCAATTAAAGGATTTACAAATGAATGTTAGGTCAACCTTAAACCAAAGGATTCATCCTAGATTGATACAATGATTAGAAAGTAGAAGTAAGGCTTGATTTGATAATAAATTACAACTCACTTTTAGATTAAAAATTTGTATTTCAATCCTCCATTCTTCTTGGAATTCATACTCTTTAGCTCTGATAGCTTGTTCACCCTTCAAGAATTCATACTATTAAGCCTTCTTTTTTTGCATGCCAACTACAATCACCTCTATTCGGCTATTGAATGAAGCAATACCCTAGACTCATTATCTTCCTTAGGTTCTAGCACATGACAACCATTTCTTCTAACCATCTCTACAAATAGAGAATTTAGATATTTTCTCGCTTAACAAAAATCACCCATTTTAGGATTAGGTAGAATTAGGTAGGATATAATGAATCTACCCACTTTTCCATTTGGTTCCTCTAGAAACTTGTTCTATAATCTTCTTTGAATTTACTTCAAAATGGTTTACCTTGAATTCTATACCACCAGGTCATCACGATTATCTTCCACATGCTTCACATAATTCAAGAAAATAAAATAGTTAGCTTAGATTCATTAAATCTTTGATTTAATACAATTTTCTATCACTCAACATCTATACTATTCTATCACTTGTCCAACACTAGTTCACTTGGAAAATACTAAAGTTTACTAATGCTTGGAACCAACTAAAACTTACTTAACATATACTAACAATCACTCATCTTGTACTATTCTTCATCTTTGCTCAACACCTCTTATTTTTCACTCAACTTTTATTGATTTCTACCCAGCTTGCACTAACTTCTTGGTAAGGCTTGACATACACTTTTATTACTTGATCTCCTTCCAGTCTTAACTTAAGTAATCTTTCATTTTAGAATTTAAGTAGATAAAAAATACACTATAGTATCAATGTCTTACTTTGTCTTAGTGCTTCTTTTACATACCAAATAAATCAACCTTTCTCTAGGTACTATTGTTATCTCCTCTTTTCAAATCCTCTTCATCAATCAATTAAATGATAACTTTTAGACCAAAAAGAAATTTTCTCACTAAAAGGTAGCAAATTTGACATCATTAACAAAATAATGATTGTTCCATTATAGGTTCTTTACTTCAAACCAATCTCATATCAAAAATCTCCCTCTTCAGAATTGATGGCAAACCAATACGAAAAATAAAATAATATCTTTGAAATTTCTCCCTCTATTAGTATATGTGCTTCCTTTGTATAAGGTAATGCAAACTTTGTCATTCACCTTCAATTCTTTATCTCCCTCTCTAGAGTATCTCTCCCTCTTTCTAATATTCAGATATCTATCTCCACTTATCTCCCTTAGAACTTATATCTCCCTATACTTATTTCTCCCTCTTTAACAAAAATGCCAAAGACTTGTCATCTCTTTATATAGATATAATAAATTCTAGGTTTTCCCTTTGTCACCTTGCATGTGACTAAGTCTTCTAACTCATCTGCTTCATTACTTTAGGTAGCTCCTAACATAATATCCACTACATCAATTTGTAAGATAGAACAAATTTAGCTCAGTTGATGCAGGGCAATACTCATGCTTCTTAAGTAGCTTTGGATAGGGGTATCACTCCTAGTTTACCTCTAAGATATTCATGTGCATCCTTAGGTAAAGATTTTGTGAATATATCAGCTATCTATTCTTTTGTATTCATATATTCCATCCTCACTTCTTTATCTTGAACTAACTCTCTCAAGTAATGCTACTTGATTGCAATGTGCTTAGTCTTTGTGTGCATCACAGGGTTATTTGATATGTTTATAACACTTGTATTATCACATTAAAGTACCATAGGTTTAGTGATTTCCTCCTTCGTGCCTTTGAGTAGCTATTTGATCCATACCACATTTGTATAATTTATTGCAGTAACCATAGCTTCAATTTTAGCAGTTGATTAAGATATGTAGTTTTGTTTCTTGCTGGTCTAGGTGATCAATCTCTTTCCCAAGAAAAATTCTCCACCACTTGTTCTCTTTCTATCATTAATGTTTTAAGTACAATCAACATCTGTATAGGCTCTTAACTTAAATTTTTCATATTTCTTGTAGTATAGACCATAGTCTTTTGTTCCTTTCAGATATCTCATAATTCTCTTGACAACCATCAAATGATTCTCCTTAGGATTTTCATAAAATCTTACAAAAATTCCAATAGATAATGCAATGTCAAGTCTACTATGTACAATATATTGCAACTTCCCAATCATAGGCTTGTACAATGTTTGATTCACATCAACATAATCATTATTCTTTGAAAGTTTGTGTTCTATCACCATAGGTGTGCTAACTAGTTTTCAATCTTCCAATCCAAAAGTCTTAAATGTTTCTTTCACATACTTGGGCAGAGTGATGTATATACCATATTTCATCTGATATACTTGCAAACCAATAAAGAACTTGATCTCTCCAAATATAGACATCTCAGATTATTTCTTCATTTCATTTTCAAATGCCTTACATAATGTATCTTTACGTCCAAATATGATATCATCAACAAAAATTTCAGCTAGTAAAAAACCTTTACCTCCTTCCATCTTCAAGTACAAATTTCTTTTATCATCAGCCTTCTCAAAACCAATCTTCACAAGATAATAGTGAAGCCTTTCATACCATGCTCTTAGGGCTTGCTTTAAACCATATAAAGCTTTGTGTAGTCTACATACCATGTTCTATTCCAAAAAATCATTTTGGATATTCCATATAAACATCTTTTTCTAATATGCCATTCAGAAATGCTAACTTTTCATCCATTTGATAAACTTTGAAACCTTTTTATGTAGAGTAAGTAAGTAGAGTTCTTATTCCTTCCAATATTACAAAAGGGATAAATGTTTCTCCATAGTCTATTCATTCTTTTTGTGAATACCCCTTTGTAAACTAATCTTGTCTTATTCCTTGTGACTTCATCATCTTCATCTAACTTGCTTCTATACGCCCACTTGGTTCCAATCACATTCTTATCCTCTAGTCTAGGAGCTAGAGTCCATGTCTCATTCTTCTCAATTTGATCAATCTCTTCTTTCATGGCTTTACTCCAGTCTTCATTCTATAAGGCATATTTCACTATCTTAGGCTCATGTGTGCTCAAAAAACATGTATCACTTCTCATCCTTTTCCTTGTCATTGGTATAGCATCTTTATCTCCATTAATTGATTTAGTAGGGTGATGTCTTTTGACATATTTTGACAATCTTGGTTCTACTCTTCTTTCTTCAATAGGTCTATCAACTTCATAATCATTATGTACTTCTCTATTAGATAACTCAACATATCTTTCACGTACACTTATCTCAAAATCAAAATGTTCCTTTGCGTCTATCTGCAATGCAACTCCTGACTGTAACTCAGTTCCTAAATACAACTCAACATTCATTGGTAACTTGATAGTTACTAAAACTTGCTATTTATTTCCAACTTGGTTTACAACATCTTTACCACTAGGAATACTTTCATAAAAGAATACAAAGGATTTGTACACTTCAAGTTCTTTCATAGGTTCAACTTCATGTAACTTTGTATATTCATTAAACTTTATATTTGCACTTTCCACAGTATTGTTAGTGTTAGTATTTAAACACTCATAAGCTTTACTTCTTGTGGAATAGCCAAGGAATATACCTTCTTCACTTTTATCATCTAATTTACCATTCCTAAAGTGCTTAAGAATGTAGCACTTGCTTCCAAATACCTTAAAATATTTTACATTGGGTGAGTATCCATACCATAATTAAAAAGGTGTTGAATGAGTACCTTTCTTGACTTGTACATGATTCAAGGTATAGATAGTTGTACTAACAATTTTTTTCTAGTATTTCAAAGCAACATTATTTTCCATCATTAGTGTTCTAGCATAGTCCATTATAGATCTATTCCTCCTTTCAACAATTCTATTTTGTGGATGGGTTCTAGGTGTAGAAGTTTGTCTCTTGGTTACTCTATCATTACATAACATCTCAAACTCATAAATTCTCCACCTCTATCATGTCTCATACATTTCAAGATTTTTTCTATCTCCTTTTCAACTCTAGCTAAGTACCACTTAAACATTTGAAAATCATCAAATTTCTTTTTTTAGAAACATAACTATCATCATCCTAGAATAATCATCAAGCAATAGGATAATGTACTTATAACCTTTGCAACTTTGCACATCAATTGGTCCACACAAATCAGTATGAACTATTTCCAAAATTTCTTTAGATGTGTGAGTCTTACTTTTAAAACTATATTTTGTCATCTTTCCTAACTGACATTGTTTTCAAATTGTATTGTTAGGTTTCATTAGCTTAGACATACCTCTAACTCTTTTCATATTACTGATACTTACTAAGTTATCAAAGTTAACATGAAATAACCTCTTGTGTTGTAGCCAAATATCATCAAATTCTACAACAAGACAAATAGCATCATTCATATCAAGATAAAATATATTACCTCTAGTTTGATCACCATTTCCAATTAGTTTCCCATCAGTGTCATAGATATTTGCTATCTTGTTCTCAAACTCAACTTTGCAACCTAAACTATTTAGTTGTGATACCAAACAAGTTATAGTTAAGTCCTTTGACATAATAAGGATTTTCACACATGATCTTTTTTGTGAGTTTGATTGATCCTTTTCCTTTTATCAAATAGTGGGCATCATTACCAAACCTTACACTATTTCTATAATAACAATCAACGGTAATGAACTTATTTTTATCTCCAGTCATGTTATGTGAGCACCCACAAACAATGATCCATATATCACTCTTGTTCACATACGATACTAGTACAGTTGCCTCATCCTCATTAGAATCATCCTTTATTACAGCATACACCACTTCATCATCATGGTTGTTAGATCCATCTTTGGTTTTCTCTTCAACAATGTACCAAGACTTCTTTCCTTTATCTTTGAAATCTTTGTTGTTCTCATCTGTTTTTCTTCTATATTTGTCTCCACTTCTATTGTTCTTCTTCTCTGGACATCCAACAACAATATGACCAACCTCATTGTAATTAAAGCACATGATAGGTAACTTACCTTTGAATTTGCCTTTGCCTCTATGAAATCTCCTTGCCAGCAATGCTTTAAGCTATTCTACATCCTCCTCATTTCTATCACTATCACTAGAGACACATTTTACCTTTTTCTTTTTCTCTTTAGGTTCATTTAATGTCAGTTTATATTTGAAAGTAGATTCAACATTCTTAGATTTGAAATTATCAAAATTAGAGAGTTTAATGGCAGTGAGCCTACCCACCAAACCTTCAAGGGATAGATTAGTACAAGGTATACATCTTAGTTCTTATATGTCACAAAATCTAATAGCATAGAGTGGTAGAAGTGTCCTCATTACTTTTCCCAATATAGTATCATCTTTAATGATACCATTAGCTCCTCTAATAGCATTAACAACATCTTTTATTCTAGAGCAATATTGAATAATGTTCTCTCCTTCTTGCATTCTCATATCATCAAAATCACCTCTTAGACTTTCAGATTTGGCTATCAAAACATTTTTATCTCCTCCATAAATTGTGTGTAGAGCATCCCATGTCTTGTTTTTACTATCACAATCCTTGATGTCATCAAACTTGGAGTAACTTAGGATAGGGCCAATCTCCAACATTGCTTGATTATGTTGTTTCTTTTTTTTTAGATCATCAATAATTGGGGCTCCTATAGGATCAACAAGCTTAGTGGTGATAATAGATTATACATGGTCTCCAAGACTTCCTAGGGGTAGCTTCATCAGACCTTTCCATGCAAGAAAGTTTTCCTTGTTAAGTTTGGGTACCTCTCTTTTAGACATCTTTAATCTTTAGCTTTCAATACTTTCAAATTGATCCTCTCAAGCATTATGGCTCTGATACAAATTATTGGAATTATTTAGAATAACTAAGAGGGGGGATTAATTAGTTATCTAAGGTTCAAATGTATAAATAAAACTTTTTAATGCTTAGTAGACCCATATCTATAAAACTTCAATATGCATGCATCCATTAGATTATACAATACTTAAACTTTGTAGGTTACTATCCTCGGTCAAAAAAACTTTGCAGAAATGTAAACATGAAACAACATAAGAACATTCACACAATTTCACACAAATATTTTACGTGAAAATCAAATTTGGAAAAACTACTAGTAACATGCTACTAACTCTCACTTTTCTAAAGTAATGCCCTATGAAAGGCTAACCTTGTTAAAGGATTTCAATCACCCTGTTAGGAGCGAGCCTTGCTAGAGGACTTTAGACCATTCCCTTAGAATTTCACCTAGTTAAAAGATTTACAAATGACTATTAGCTCAACCTTAATTTAAAGGATTTACCCTAGAATGATACAATGATTAGAAACTAGTAGTAAGGCTTGACCTGATAACAAATTACAACTCACTTGCATAGTACATAACTTTATTTTAGTCCTCCATTCTACTTGGCATTCATACTCTCAAGCTATGATAGATTGTTCACCCTTCAAGAATTCATACCCTTAAGCCTTCTTTCTTTGCATACCAACTATAGTCTCCTCTATTCAGTCACTAAGTAAAGAAATACCCTAGACTCCTTGTCTTCCTTATGTTCTTGCACATGACAACCTTTTCTTCTGACCAGCTATCTCTATAAATAGAGAATTTAGATCTTTTATTGCTTAACCACAATCATCCATTTTAGGATTAGGTAGGATATAATGAATCAACCCACTTTTCCATTTGGTTCCTCTAGAAACTTCTTGTATAATCATCCTTGAATTTGCCTTAAAATGATTTACCTTGAATTTTGTGGCACTAGCTCATCATGATTATCTTCCACATGCCTCACATAATTCAAGAAAAAAATAGTCAACTTAGATTCATTAAATCTTTGATTTAACATTATCTACACTATTCTGTCACTCGACCAACACTAGTTCACTTAGAAAATACTAAAGTTTATCGATTCTCAACACAAACTATACTTGGCATATATGAACATTGCCTGATTGTGTTATTTCTTCTATTTTAGGTCATCAATAGTTGGGGCTCTGTTAGGATTAAACCATAGATAGAAATAAAAATTACATGCAAATATAAACAATATCAAAAAATAATAGATCACACAAAAAAGAACACAAGACACCAAGATTTAACTTGGTTCACCCAATCCTTAAAACAACAAGTCTGATATTATTATGATCCAATGATTACAACTTGATTACAATTTGTAATCTCTTACAACTCAATACCATTGTAAGAACCAATTTTTGCATCATCAGTTTGACACAATCCCTAACCCTAAGCCCTTTTATACATGTACTTTTATGCTGCTTTAGGGTTACAACATGTTGGCCATATGTCAGCCATATGTCAACCAAAACATTGGCCATGACCCAAATTTTTTTTTCAAGGTGTTGCCCCAAGTGCCAAATAATTCATGAAGTATGTATAGTACTTCCCTGATTAGTCACCAAAAACTAACAATATCCCACTTGGGGATTGATCAAACTACACACTAAACAGTAATCTCCCACTTGGAGACTAATCCTGTAGCAATACTGCTACCACATGGGGCTCTCACTGGATCAAACCACCCTAGATTCTACTATTCTTTATTTCATGTTCAATCTAGAAGACCAACCAAAGCTAAAGAGGATTTTAGTTTCTCCCTTGTTACTAACTTTGTAAACATATCCATTGGAAACTAACTGAATGAAATGGTACCACAACTGTATGTGTTTGGTCTTTGAATGTAGAGCTAAGTTCTTTGCAAGATGAATAGCACTCTGAATATCTATAAATAAATAATTATCCTTTTGAGGGTGTCCTAATTCTTCCAAGAAGAACTGAAGCCATATCATCTTCTTGGCTGCCTCTATAGTAGCAATATACTTTGCCTCTATAGTGGATAAAGCTTTAACTTTCTATGACCTAGAAACCCAGATCATGGCTGCCCCACCAATAGTAAAGATATAATCTATAGTACTCCACCTGCTATCAATATTCCCTTCCAAATTTGAGTCAACATAGCCCTATAAATTAGTAGTAGAGCCTCCAAAGTGTAAACACTTATTGGATGTTCCTCACAAATATCTAATAATCCACTTGACTGCATTCTAATGCTCAATTCCTAGATGATTCATATGTCTACTAATGACTCCCACTACATGTGTAATATCTAGCCTTGAACATACCATAGCATACATCAAGCTTCCTATAGTTGAAGCATAAGGTACCTTAGACATCTTATCCTCTTCTTCTTGTATCTTGGGACACATCTCCTTAGTCAAGTTCAAATGACTAGGTAAAGGTGTGTTGACAACTTTAGCATTCTCCATAGAGAAACATTGCAACACCTTCTCAACATAATCAGCTTGAGATAGGATCAATTTTCTATTCTTTCTATCTCTAGAAATCTTCATACAAAGGATTTGTTTTGCTGCCCCCAAATCCTTCATAGCAAATGAATGTGCTACCTGGCATTTCAACCCCTTAATATGATCCATGTTAGACCCAGCTACAAGAATATCATCAACATATAAACATAAAATAATGAAATTGTCATCATCCAACCTCTTAAAATAAATACAATGATCTAAATGGCATGTATTGTATCCATGCTCATGTATAAATTTGTCAAATTTTAGATACCATTACCAAGGTGCTTGCTTCAAGCCATATAAACTTTTTTTCAATTTGCACACTAAGTTCTCTTTACCGTTGACCTCAAATCCTTGTGGCTGAGCCATATATATATATATATCTTCATCTAGATCACCATGAAGAAAGGCTATTTTAACATCAACCTACTCTAAATGGAAATCTTAAGTAGCCACAATACTTAAAACAATATGGATAGAAGTCATTTTAACAACAGGAGAAAATATCTCATCAAATTCAATGCCCTTTTTCTTTGCAAATCCTTTTACAACTAACCTGGCTTTAAATATTTTCTTACCTCCATCTTCTTCTTTCAACCTATAAACCCATTTATTCTATAAAGCCTTTTTACCTACAGATAACTTGCATAAATCCCATGTCTTATTCTTTAGCAAAGAGTCCAATTTGTCTTTCATTGAAGACTCCCACTAAATCTTACTATCCACTTGTGTAGCTTCATCATAACATTCAGGTTCACCAACATCTATTAATAAAATAGAATACAAAGAGAGAGAAAATCTTTGTAGAGGTCTAATTTTCCTTGTTGACTATCTAACATTTACTAGTGTGTGTGGTATTTGTTGTTGTGGTTGTTGCACATCATGAGGAATGGCTGGAACATTATCTTTTGGATTATCATCCAACACTACATAATCATCTTCTTTCTTCTCATGTTACTACTGTAATATCCCAAAATTGGCTCATTGCCATGATAACCAACTTTGGTTTATTAAACTATTCCTAAGTCCTATTTTACTAGGCAATTCTAATTCTAAATAATCGCTACTTGACCTAGGTATCAAATGCAGAAAACCTCAATTTGCATTAATCACACTATTTATTTAATTGTTAAGTAATGACTCAAATTAGCTATGTTGGTGTTTGAAAATGTTACCCATTTCCAATTACCCTGATGAGAACAAAACATATATAGGGGCAGCTAACTCCCATTATCAACACATCCATTCAGACACCAGGCCAACTATAAGGCTATGCTCCTTCTGCACTTTAGGCTTTGCAAAACTTAGGCGGGTGAACCTATAGATGCCTTATATGGTACCAGTTGTCAAAGCATACACTGAATCTATTATGAAGTAGATAAAACCCTTATTTCTCCTGATAACTCATGAAATAACATTGATCTATAGTAGCTAAATGTAGATCTAGGAATCACAGAAGTTGAGTGAGGGCATTCTATTATAGCTCTTCAACATGAAAGGGAAAAGTGTTTGATTAATGATGTTGAGTTTCAACAAATCCTCAAACATGCAGCAATATAACAAGTGATCTTAAAACTGATTAGTGCCTGATCCATTGGACAAATCCATGAATTCAAAACATACATCTGTGACATCAGGACATATTCTATATACCTAGACATCAGATCTATCTAATCACCTTGTGATTCAGACATCTATGTTCATTCAGATCTCATTCTCAAAAAATATCCTTCTCAACATAATCAGTAATCTTGTCAAACACATTAAGCATTTACTTGGCACTTTGTTCCAACAGCAAAATATATTAGACATACAACCTGAAGGGGAAGCAAACTGATCTCAGCTCTTTGTTTCAAGACCTCATAAGACTACAGATTATTGAGATAGGAGACGAGAACCAGAATGAAACTAATGAAATCTTTGCTCATATGTATTCATTTCCTTGAAACAATACAATCAAATGCATGAAATTAAAACATGAAACAACCTAACATATCAGAACTATCTGTATTATCTACACTACTTTTGTTCACATGAGAGAGATTGCTGAAGACAGGAGGTGGAATCATAGTTTTGGATCCAAAGAAATGGTCTCACAGAATGACTGCAAATTTTCTACCAACAGTGGTCTCACAGTCACAAAAAAACTGGAACCCCTCAAATGATAGAAACAAAGAATAATATAGACAAGGGTGAATTCCCGGATCTGAATCTGACACTGACATCTGTCCATTGGGAATTCAATCTCTTGCAACTAAAAGCTTCTTTCATTTCTTTACCCATCTTGATCTGATCTTGTTTCATCATTTTTTGGAACTAATTTGCAAATGTCTGTTTCTGAATGATGAAAACTTGCTAAGTCACCAAAATATCTGATTTACCTACTGAAATGCTAGTAAAATTTTAGCTTTTACTAAATGAATCTGCTCAAATTTTGACCCATACTACTTTTCAACTATTTTTTAACCATATTCAAATCAATATCATGTCAAAAATCAAATCTGAACTTCCTGGTCTGAATACAGTTGCAATCTAGGAACTTGGAAGAAAACCTCCTATAGCTTGAACCATCTACTACCTGTGCAAAAACCAACTTCAGAATCGTAAAGCTCATCTTTTCTCGGTTCCAACGGTATATTGGAGTGCATATCTAGCTTATCGAAAACCCACTAAATCTTCATTTGAAAATCACCCCTCTAGTTGAAAGTTCAGACTTGCACTCAAGCCATTTTCAAAAATTTAAAAAGTTTCTAAAGTTTAAACTTTAGAAAAGAGCCTCATTTGAACTTTAAAAAAATGCACATCAACTATTTTTATAAAAATAATAATAAAATATTATTATTTTTTATTATTTAATATTTGCCCTCTCCTTCAATCCAGGTCAACCTTGGTTTGACTGGTGCCACGTGTCACTTGCTGATTGGCCTGCCTAATTTGTACCATCTACCACGTGTCATCTTCTCGCTAACTCGCTATGTTAATTGTCGTGCATCTTTCGCTTGGTGAGTAAGCGAGGACTGTTGGATGTGCCACGTGGCATGATCTCGTTCAATTGCTCTGAACTTGACACATCCCCTTTTGTTCGCTGCCACTTGTCATGACCTGACTTGCTAACGACACTAACATGGAACCCACACAACATTTTGGATCTCGCTAGTTTTTTATGTTTTTTCGGCAACCTCGCTACTTCGCTAGCCGAAGTTGCCAAGATTTTTTGGCTAGCGAGGTAGCGACTAGCCGGATTCTTGGGTTTTCCAATTGTGCTGATGTCATCGATTTTTAATTATGCGCCCATTCAAAATTGTGCTCTGTTTAGATATGGCTGACATCATCCTCCTTTGGGTCAGATTGGGGGGTCCCACGTACACAAGCCTTGCCTTTAAAAAGCTCATGCTTCAATTCACAATACATTCTGAGTGCAATTGTATTTAAAGATGAAAATACTCCCCATACACACAATGTGGGATAAATGTTTTAGAAACCCTTTTCGTTGTCTCTGTCTGAAAATGTGGATCATTGCTTATCATTGGTTGCAGGTGATCTTGTGCTGCTTGGAAAGACATGTAACATTCTCTCATTGCAATTTCATCTCCTGTGTTTTCTTTGGTGCTCTGCCTTAATTGGGGAATTCCTTCATACTGCAGATTCAACAATAGACTAATGCCTCTTCATTTCCATGCCTTGGTCTTTTTCATGGTGTGGGTGGCTCAGATTGTGGATGGTTTCTTGTTTAATGTTGTAGCTTGCTTTAAAAAATGTGGACCCCTATTTATCCTGGTGTGGGGACTTAGCAAAACATGGTTCCATCTGTTTCAGTGTGACTTCCATCTCATTGTGTGGTCCTTCATTCAGAACCATGGGCTCCCTGCTCATTTTCTATTTTAAAAGACTCTTGCAACCCGTCATGAATGGTGGTTGTAGTTCCTTCAAGTGTTGGATGACAATTTTATCAATTTGCCAGTTGTGAATGCTCATTTGGCATCCCTACTAATTCTGCCAGGCATGGATCTCCTTTTTTTTAAAAGCGTGGCCTCCATTTTCTAATGCTTGCTAGGCCTTATGAGCCGTGGATTGTTGTTGCCTTTGCATGGACAGCTATCAAACACATATAAAAGTTTAAATGAAAACATGTTTGTTGGTGTTGACTGCATTTTTTTATTTGCCACGGCTTGTCTTGGCTTTTGGTGATGCTTTTCACTGCCCATTTACCTGTTACGTAGTGTGTGGAGATCTTTGTTTGTATGTGGAATTTCCTTCACACATAGATTTCTTCCTAAACATTTGCTTGCAACTTCTACCCATATGCCGAATCTCCTTTTAAATTATTTTTGCTTCTCATCCTTTTCTTGTAATAGTTTATAATGATTAAAATCATTATAATATTTTCCCCCCACCTTTTTTTGTTAAAAGAAGAAATGCCTATCAAGTGCTAAGTCCTTCATAATCTCATGACATTTGGAGCACGAATATTTTACATGTATGCACCTTTCCAATTATGTAATTATGCATAGCTTTGTCTCAAAACTCATCAATCTTTTTAATTAATCCTGTGAATTGTGAATGTGTTTGGAGGCCTGCCAGTTGGCATTAAAACTTGATCCAATCAAGTAATCGGGCTATGAAAATTGGCATGAGTGTTCAATCATACACACTCTACCATACTGCAAATTTTCAGCCCATAAGGAAATCTCAATCAAAATATTTTAATTGTCGAACTTTCATATTTCAATTAAACTGCAGGCAAACAGTGTTAAAAAACATAAACTGGCCTCGGGTTCGGCATTATAAACTGGGTTATTGATCACTTGGGGTTTTGAAAACTAGGATATAGGTTCTTTGCCATGAAGAGAAACTAATTCCTTGTTTTGGGCTCATGACAAATCATAGGGCACATTTGGCGAATTTTCGAAAACAGGCACTTGGAAATTTTAACTGAGAAATGTGTCAAAAAGTAATTTTTAGCAAATGTACGGACATGTGAAAGTATGTAGAAGGATTTGTCATGACTTAAGAACTGGCATACTTCAAGGATTTCTAGGACACAACACAATGGTATAATCCATTTAGGCTAGCCAATCATAGGATCAAAGTTATAACATGCCGAACAGGGGTACGGATCAATCTGGATACCTTAGCCGTAACAAAACAATGCAAACTGGGTTTTAAATCATGTTAGCAAATTAATCAAATAGATTCTTCATGACCTCAAAATTTGAACATATGAAGTGTCTTACCCCTAGAACACAATGCAAAAATAATTTTTTCATTTGGGTCAACTAGGTCAAAGATATGATTGGTCGAACAAGGCTTCCTAGAATTGTGAACAACTAGTCAAATGCACAAAACAGTAAATGACCAACTTTGGGGGGTGCAAAACCTAGTCAAAAGGATTTGAAATGACTTGAAAATTAAAACATAGGTTCTTTGTTATGCATACTAAAAATATACAAAGTGGTTAGTTATGAGACATTCTTGGGTAAAAAATATTCAGATGCAAATTGGGCCTCTGATTGCTATTTGACACTTAGGCAGAATTGAAAATTTTGACACTAGCTCAAAATGGGACTTCGTGGAATGGTTCGAGATGTCAGTTTAACTTCATAGAACACATAGACACACTAAATGAAAGGTGTTAGAAGCATTAAACACCTCTTAGGCCTCAGACTAACAACCGGGTACAATCTCATTTAAAAGCATTTAAGGGCTTGATTTTTTCAATGGTTCTCAAAATTGACCATGCAAATTTTAGTCCCAACAAGCTACATAAACCTATTGATTTAATTTAATTTAATTATAAGTATTCTACTTTAATTAAATTAAAATCACCTCTTTAGCTAATGTACCAAGGAATTAAATACATTTAATTTAATAAGATATCTCCTCTTTTTAATTATTGAATTTAATTATTCAATTAGTTAAAGTTATCCATTTGTGAGGTCATATTCTATTTTATTAAATTAAATATTCACTCAGAAAAAGGTAGTTAGTCAACTCCTTTTATCACTCAAAAAGGACTCAGTTAACTCCTTTTATCACTCAAAAATGACTCAATTAACTCCTTTTATCACTTAAAGGCAACCAGTTAACTCTCTTTTCGTGAGGAAGTTACCTTTATGATTGGCTCTCCTCTTCGATCTTGACCGTCTATTTTGGTTAATCTTGATTGTCGATCACCTCTTGGATTCTATAAAAGAAGCTCTCCATTCCTCATTACAAAGGATGAATTTTAGAATTTGTGTTGAACTTATGCTGAAATTCTTACTCACTTTGCTCACATTTGCATAGCTTTATTTTCTTCATTGTAATATCATTTAGATTTTAAATATGCATCCATTTAGCATACTATGCTTCTTCATTTTCTAGATTAATAATTGCATCTCTCATCTAGATTAATTGCACTTTCATTTAGCTACATAAATCCTTCATTCTAGAGGTCTAGTTGCCTACTTCTCATTCTGAGAGAAAAAGCATAATCATTCTAGTTAGAAGACAATAGGTCTCTCTATTAGAATTTTTGAATAAATAATACAATGTTTATTTTGGGATGATCTCACAGGTAATGACCATGTTGAAGTATGTGAGGATTAGAGGCCCCCCAATTTTGCATATACATTTTTGGCGCTAATCGTGGGGCTCGAAAAATCAATTTTTTTGCCTGATTTTCTATATTTTCTGCATTTTTATTATTATGTTCGTACAGGTTTCCAAGTTTTCACATGAGAAATCTAATTTTTGCGCGAAGACCTGAAGATTTTGCATCTTCCTCTACACTTTCTCAAGCGAAAAAGTGCATAATCACATGGATTCTCATTTGGTACACATCATTTCTTCACATGGGTCTATGCATGATTTCGCATAGAATTTTGCAATAGAAATGCAAAATATAGGTTTTCAAATTCTAGTTTATCAAGATGTTTGTTTGACTAACAATTTTCTTTGGAGCAATTTATTTCTAATTTCTTTTTTTTTATCTGTAGCTTAACATTGGTTTGTAGGAGATTTTGAAAAATCTATTAATTAAAAAAAAAAAAAAAAGAGTATTTTTCAAATTTTGACTTTTGACTTTTTCTTAGGTTTTGGCTTTTTTAAAACTATTTTGTGGGTATAAAAAATAACAAAAAAAGTTAAATTTTATTTTCCCATAGTTAAGCTTCTATTTGACTAATGGTGTTTTTTGAAGCATTTTATTTCTAATTTTTGATTTTCAATAGCTTAACAGTGGTTTGTAGGATGCTTGATGAAGATACCCTTTATCCAAATACTTGGAACATCTATTGACTGTGTGAATGCAAGATGCTTGTCAAAGATATGCATGATGAAGATTTGTTTCAAACCCACATAAATGTTGTGTCTTCTTTTATTGCTTTTCACACAGTATAAATAGGGCTTGTGAACTTCATAGGGTGCAAGATAGGGGAATAGGGGAGTATGCTCTTTACCACTTGGAGGTCATGATCAAGGGTAAATTAGAAACCTAGAAGCCTCTGAAAGATGACATCTGAGGGAGGCAAGCAAGTTAGTGGTTCTCCCAAATGAAGCCTTTAATGAAGAGATGATGATTTCCTTTTAGGGGATCAAAGTCTTGGAATAGGACAAGGTGGGATTGATTAAACTAACTCGGTGATTAACATGTCTTGCGTGTTTGGGTGAGGAAACAAGGTAGAGGAGTATGCTCTTTCCCCTTGAGAGAAATTAGAAAATTTGACCCTTAGATCCAAACCACTACTCTGAGTCAATCCTTTAGAGGGCCTACCGAAGCAATCCAACCTATAGGAATGACCCAAGTGAGCACATTCCTTTTTCCAGAGATTCCACCTCACTATAATAAAGAAGCTTTGTTGAGTGAAAGACTCCAAAGACATATTAATTTCCTCTTCATCATTCTAATATCACATATCAAGAAGAGGCTCTGTAAACTACATTGGTTGGTGCTGGCCCCAATCTTGCTAGTCAAGACTGTGCACTTATAGATCTTGGTGTGGGCTTCTGGCCTCAACTTCACTTGTGAAGCCATCGAGGATTAGTATGAATGGAAGCCAAGTAAAAACCTCTTAGTTAGTTGCTACCTAATTCACCTTCGAAAGGAGGCATAACATTTGTGCAAGGAGGGAGAATAATCTCTCCTGTAGAACTCACCATAGGCATGCAACTGGATGTTGGACGGTGGTATACACAATTAACCCCTACCACAAGGGTGTTCATTCAATGTATATGTTATTGAGCCCCTTGAATACACCAAAAGCATGGGCACCCTCTAGGGGCTGACATGGCTACATGAGGTGCATGCATGCACATAAGTTGTGGGACAAAGGTTTTGCCTTCTCTACCAATTTTTTGTTTTAGGGATGAAAGTGTGTTTGTTATTGAGTCTTTAAACATTGTCCAAACCTATCAAACAAACTAAACCTCATGACTCCCCCACTCCTCTGAGTTGCTTTGTCCTCAGTTGGGTTGTTTGGAACTACTGCTTGCTTCCCGTGTTTATCTGGAAACCAATTGTCTTGTTCAAAACAACCAAAATGTTGTCCAAAACTTGAAAACAATCTTACTAACTATCTAAAATCTGTTAAAAAAACCAACAATCTATCCACAATAGTCTTAAACTTGCAAAAATTGCTTCAAAATTCAGTATCTACTTGTGCTCTAAATCTTTTCTGTTATCCACAACATTTTACCTTTTTTCTGTTTGCAAACAATGTCAAATAGTGGCTTCTTGTTAGCTAATGACTTGTGGCCTACACATAAACTAGTCTTGTCTCTTGATTCACTTTGTCTTTGGTCTTTGGTTCTTGTCATACTTTATGTCACAATAGTCATAATCTTTGGTCGTTCTAGCCATTTCTTAGATGACTTGTACCTTAGTATACAATACCCTTAGCTTGCTTTGTTTTTTGAGACTATGTTCTAGTGTGGTCCTTGTTTAAGCTTTCACTTTTTGTCCTTGTCTATGACTATGGCAACAAGAAGTGGCAAAGTGTTTTATCCCCAAAGACCTAGACAAGGTAGAGCTAGGGGTACTAATCATGACAAAGGTCACTCTTCACTCCATACACAATCTATCTCTAGTTCATCTAGTGAGGAATCTTCATGATCCCCCTCACCTGTATGATCATCTTGGGTCCATAGAACATTCTCTATAAATTTTGAACAAACCAAGAATCCCTTGTATCAAGAGGATCTTGAAACTAGCAAAGGTCCCACATCTCCAAACAACATATCTGAATTCTTTTTCAAAGGACCTTTTCAATCACAACATATTGAAACTGAACACATTCCAACAATGGTTGATTATGAACTTGAACATGGTGAACATAGTAGAAACCAAGACCAAACTAGGAATGACAAAGAAAAAGACCATGACATTGATAGGGAGTAGGAAGAGGTGGAAATACTTCTTAAACACATAGCAAAGTGTTGTAAAGACAAAAACTTTCAAAAGGTCATGGAAATTCTATTCAACAAAGAGAAAGAAAAATACTTTCTCAAACTTTCCCAAGAGGGAGCTAAGCTACCCCATCATTTCAATGTGGAAACTATCATCATGCTTAAAGAGGAAATTGAGACTTCCAAACTCCAAAAATAACTAAAAATTATGCAAGACCAACTGGCTTAGATGATGCACGAGAAAGACAAACCCATGAAAACATACACCTTAGATGCTCTTTATCCATTTCCATTTTACAAGAGCATAGACATGCCTCCTTTTCCAAGAGGAGTAGAGTTACCTAAGTATGATAAATACTTTGGAACTACTGATCCCCAAGATCATTTGTGGGAATTCGGTGCCTTTTCTATGGAATTTATGCATAATAAGACGCATCTCATGGTTTTATTCCCAAGAAGTCTAGGTGGTCAAGCTATGGAGTGGTTTTCACACTTGCCTCTTGGTATCAAAACATTTGATGAAATTGCCAACTTGTTTGTCCAATAGTATTCTCATAACATTTAGCACCTTGTTAACATCCAAGATTTGTGTAATCTTAAGCAGAAGTTTGGGGAACCTTTCCTCACATTCCTTCAGATGTGGAGACAACTTTATAGTAAATAATCATGCAAAAATCCTAGAAACAGAGAAACTTGACATCTTTATGGATAACTTGCTACTTGATTTTGGTTATAGAGTCCAACTTCAAGGTCCACACACCTTTGAGGACATGGTCACATAGGCTATCTGCATAGAGGAATTCATGGTCAAGAAGGGTGAACTTACTTTTCAGAAAGACACAAAACAAGGCTCCACCTCTAACAAGGACAAACCCAAGTACATCAAATAGAATTGAGAAATTGTACATGATGGGGTTGTTGACAATGTCACTCTTAAGCTTGCTAAGGCAGCATTTAATCTCATAGATAGTCTCAATGTGGCCAAGAATATTGAGAAACCTCCTCCTAATAACAAGACATCTGGGAACAGACTGAGAAACTCATGGGCTATACACCCTAAATGAGAGTATACACCTCTATGTGAACCTTTGGATGTGGTTTACAAAACCTTGTTATAGAACAAGCTTATTTCACCATTGGACAACTCTCATCCTTATGATCCACAACCACACCCACCATGGTAGAATGAAACTACATTCTGTGAGTACTACCAAAATAAGGGGCAAAAAACTAGCAACTACATAAACCTACATCTCAAAGTCTAGGGTGTGATTGATGATGGTGACATTGTGGTTGATGGACATAACAAGAACTTGGATCACAAGGCTTTCAAAGAGCCCTTCCTAGCTTATGAAAAAGGAGAGAGATCAAAACCAAAACCTAAGAACAAGGTCAACTATGCATACTCTAATGACGACAATGTGATCAACATGGTTGAACCTATGGATTTTGAGTACTATGATGT
This sequence comes from Cupressus sempervirens, assembly GCA_028749045.1. NCBI lineage: Eukaryota > Viridiplantae > Streptophyta > Pinopsida > Cupressales > Cupressaceae > Cupressus > Cupressus sempervirens. The sequence continues at coordinate 698,498,899 of CM053791.1, forward strand.
TATTACCATTAAGGGCAAGCAAGATACCACTAAACCCAAGACACCATTTTTCTTGAGGGGCCCTACTTTCAATGTAATGGACAACACATCTTTGCAACACTGTGCCAACACTGTTACACACTCTCATGCCAAGTTGGTGCTCAAAGGCCTTGCACCCTCTACTTCCAATCTTGAACAACATAAAGACAAAACCCTTGCTGGTCCATCTGCCAAAGGTGCAAAACTCACAAAAAATTCAGTAGCAACTAGCTATAGTGTTCTCGATCAATTAAAATGAACTAATACTCAAATCATAATCTTTGAGCTGCTTAAAATCTTGCCTACTCATGGGAAGATTTTAGACAAAGCCCTCACTGAGGAAAATGTTCCTCAAGATCTTGATCTTGAGTGATTTTAATCTATACTAGGTCATCTGACCTCACCCTACTTTATTTCCTTCTCTGAGGAGGATGATAACTCACTAAGTCATCCACACAATCAACCTCTACACATTGAGGTCATGATACATCAGACACGTGTTCATTGGGTACTTATCGATAATGGCACTAGGCTAAACATTGTCTCTACTGCTCTACTTAGACAATTAAATTACTCTGAGGACTCTATTGATCCTTGCCACAGGATCACTATCAAAGTGTATGACAAAGTTGAATGAAAGTCTCTCAATATTGTGGCCTTGCCCCTTTGCATCGGTCCTATAGAAAGGGATGTCACTTGTCAGGTCCTCAACATTCCCTTGTCTTATAACATTCTACTAGGATGACCCTAGATACATGAGATGCATGTTGTGCTCTCCACATACCATCAATGCATCAAATTCCTATTTCATGGTTCTGAAGTCACTATTCCTACTAGTACTAGTTACACCTACAATATGCTCAAAGCTACTAAGAATTTTTTCCTTGCTAATAGGGAGTCTATTGATTATCATGACAACAAGCTAAAAAAAATTGAGCAGTCAGTCAACCTGAAAGAGACTAGCATGGTTGAGTACCATATCAAACCAGTGTTGTCATTAACATCTCTTCTTGAGTCTCCCCATCATTATGGAAGACCATATGAGGCAAAGAAGCCATTTTTTTTGACACCTCAAACCAAGTATAATGGTGCTTTTTTCAAGGCTACGATTCCCTTAGAAGATGAAAGTGAAAATAGAGCCATTGGTGTATGGCTTTACAAAGAAGAGACTCTAGTAGACTTAACATAACGAGCTCGTGAGATCACTCCTAAGAAGTATGGTCCTAGTATTAGACTCATGAAGCACTTTGGCTATAAGGGAACCAGTCCTATTGGGTGCAATAACAATGGTCTAGTTGATCTTATCAAAGAAATAGCTTGAAGAAATAGAGACACATATGGTCTAGGCTTTAAGAAGGTTCCCTTTCATTTAGGGGCTAACAAATTCATACTAGAGCCTGAAAGTTCATCTGGAAATGAGTCACAAGCTAAGTTTGATACTCAAGAAGATAATACTAACAATGAGGATCCTTATCCTTATTCTATTCCTCACAATCTTGCTAAATTCTTTGTTGAGCTAGATAACTTTGTGCCACATGTCAGCACTATGGATGGTACTAGTGATTCTTCTGAGGAAAATACTAATCAACATCATGCCCATTCAGAACAAGATGAGTCTAGTCATGTGTTACATATTGAGTACTTATGTAAAAATCCATATGATGAAGGAGAATATGTCCCTATCACTGTTGGGGAATTCTATAGCTTGTCGCCATGTAGCACTAATTCTAAGGAATATGAATTTGACTCCCTTTCAGAAGCAACTATAGATAAAGATATTGACCAAGTTCATGTCTATGAAAACCAAATCAAAATGGGTGAAACATCTAGGGTTAGGTCGGATGGGTCTGATCCAACTACTGTCCTAGAGTCATCAATTTATGATGTTAGTACTTAGAGGCATTCAAACATATCTGTGGACGAACTCGCCATAGGTCTCGAATTGCTGGTCCATGCACTTAATGACTATACTGTGAGTGCAATTGAACTAACCACTATTCTTTCACTCACACATGTTGAGCTTATAGACTAGAACCCCAATGCATCTAGTGAAGTCCCCACATTCGAGAATGACTATGCTCTCACCTGCTACCTAAATGTTGTCGAACCCATAACATCTTCCACCAATGAATAGAGTGTCAACATAACTAAAGTTGACATCAAATATCTCAGTCATCCAATTAAAAAAAAAATGCAAAAGGTCCAATGTTGAAAACCACATTGTGCCAGTGTTAGAACCCAAAAAAGTAAAAACAAAAGATGTATCCAAGGGTGAAAACCTTTGTAAGATGCCTATGGATGAGATATTTGATGCACTTCCAAGTCACTTTCAAGAGAGATCATCGGTGTTGATAGAACTGACACAGTCAATCAACCTAGGCACAAAAGAACATCCTCATATGATACATTTGGCACAGTCTGTCTCTAGGAGAAAGAGAAAAATTCATTGCCTTCTTTCGAGAAAAGAAGATAAATTTGCTTGGACATATTCTGACATGCCAAGACTAGATTCTAATCTCATTATGCATCATTTTTCCATCACACTAGGCATTAAACTAGTTAAACAAAAACTTCAAAAAATGCACCCTCATGTTGCATTGCTCATCAAAGCTGAACTATAGAAGCTTCTGAAAGCTGGATTCATCCGTGCAATTGATTATGCAGAATGAATATCCAACATTAGTCTAGTCTCCAAGCATGATAAATCTATCAAAGTTTGTACTGACCTCCATGATCTAAACTTAGCATGTCCTAAGGATGATTTTCCACTTCCAACATTGATATGATAATGGACATAATAGTAGGATATGAGATGCACTCACTCATGGATGGGGTTTCTGGTTATAATTAGATAAAAATTGCACTAGAAGATTAGGAAAAGACTAATTTTACATGTGCATGGGCAATCTTCTGTTGGAATGTAATGCTATTTGGCTTGAAAAATGTTGGTGCTACCTATCAAAGAGCAGTAACTACAGTTTTCCATGACATGATGCATAAGACCATGGAGGACTATGTGGATGATACCTTGGTCAAAAGTGCAAAAAGAAATACTCATTTGCAAGATTTGGGACCCATCCTAGATCACATGGAAAAGTTTAGTCTCAGGTTCAATCCTAAGAAATGTGCATTTGGTGTCACATTAGGGAAACTACTAGGATACATTGTGTTTGTGAAAGGAAATGAGGTGGATTCAGAGAAAGTTCAAGAATTTATGGATGTGCCTCCACCCTGTAACATTATCCAAATGAGAGGTCTACAAGGAAGACTCCAATCTATTTGTAGGTTCATTTCATAGTTGGCATATAGATCACAACCTTTTACAAAGACTTTACATAAGGGTGTGAAATTCAACTAGAGTCAGGATTGTGAGTAAAACTTGACACAGATAAATTAATATCTTGCTAATCCACCAATCTTGATGCCTCCTATCTATGGGAAGCTTTTGATTTTGTACATTTTAGCAACTGAAACATCTCTGGGAATCTTACTAGCTCAAGAGGACAATGAAAACAAGGAGAGAGCTATTTATTATTTGAGTCACACTCTAATCTCTTATGAGAATAATTACAACATCATTGAGAAAGCTTGCTTAGTAGTTGTCTTTGCTTCCCAAAAATTGAGACACTACATGTTTGCCCACACTACATGGCCAGTGGCTAAAATAGACCCACTAAAGTACTTTCTTAGTAAGGCTACTCTCACAAGATGATTAGCTAAGTGGGTCATGATACTTAGTGAGGTTAACATTCAATATGTTGAATGAAAAGCTATCAAGGGACAAGAAATTGCAGATCAGCAAGTAGATGCACCTATGTAGAGTCTTCTCCCAATGAATATTGATTTCCCTAATAAGTCAATTATGACACTCACACACCAAACATGGGTGATGTTCTTCGATGGGTCCTTCACACAACAGGGATTTGGTGCTGGATTACTCTTCATAACACCACAAAGATATTGATTACCTAAAGGATACAAGATTCTATTTCCTTGTACAAACAACATTGTTGAATACAAGGCTTTAATTAATGGCATGAAGATTGCTATTGAATGGAGAGTTGATCAATTAGATATATTTGGGAACTCTCAGCTCATAATCAACCAAGTTAATGATGTGTATCAAACAAAGGATGAGAAATTAATCCCTTACAAATGCATGGTTGATGACCTAAAGAAGTATTTTGTGCACATCATCTTCCAGCAAATTCCTTGAGTAGATAACAAAGTGGCTGATGCAATAGCTACTTTGGCCTCCTTGCTATGGATGCCTAACAATGATGTCTGACATGAGTTCTTGGTGGAAGTGTTACACTATGTAGCCTATGATACCCCTAATTCTAGGATGATCTATTCTATTGTAGGACAAGAATCATCTTGCTACCATCACATTTACTCCTATCTTTGTAACCAAACCATTTTGGATGGTCTAACCCATAATGAAAAATGTTATCTTATCCATAATGCTTCACAGTATGTCATTATTGCTAACAAATTTTTTAGGAGAGGTCTCGAAGAAACACTTCTTAGGTGTTTAGAACCTGAAGAGTTCAAACATGCATTAATTGATGTTCATGAGGGCATTTGCAGATCCCACTCAAATGGCTTTACACTAGCTCATAAACTCATTAGAGCTAGTTACTATTGGCCTAAAATGGAGCAAGAAGCAGTCAAGTACACCAAGTCTTGCAAGCAAAGCCAACTACATGGGAATTTGGTTCACGCTCCGACTAGAGAGTTGATTCCATCTACCACAATGTGGCCATTTCAACAATAGGCCTTTGACTTGGTGGATTAGATTCATCCATCTTCTTCTAATGGACATAAGTTCATTATTATAGCTATAGACTACTTTACAAAATGGGTAGAGGTAGTACCCCTCACAATAGAAAATAGAAAAACTGTAGCTCTTTTTATCACAAATTACACCATATGCAGGTATGGTGTACCATCCTCCATCATTACTAACAATGAAGGATAGTTTAAAAACAAAGACCTCAAGGAACTATCCAAAAGATTCAAAATCACACAACATTGGTCTTCTATCTATTACCCCTAAAGTAATGGTCAGGTAGAGGCATCCAACAACGTGATCGTCAAGATCCTCCATCACACAGTCAACAAATTTGTGAGGAACTGACACCTCCAGAGTAATCCAACTTTGTGGGCATATAGGAAAAACATTAGGACTCCAGTTTTTACAATGCCCTTTGCTTTGGTTTATGGAGGAGATGCTATGCTTCCAATAGAGGTTGAGATTCCTACTCTGAGAATCTCTATGAAAGGCCTTATTACTGATGAAGATTATAGAATAGCTTGGCTTCAAGAGCTAGTACTACTAGATGAACATCAACAAGTGGCGTGTGATCATCTATGAGCTTATCAACAGTCAATTTCTAGAAGCTACAATAGGAAAGTTAAGCCATGTGACTTCCAACTAGGTGATCTTGTCTTGAGAGAGAATCCTAAGAATCAACAACAATGGGTCCAAAAAGGGAAGTTTGAATCAAACTAGCTTGGTCCTTACATAATTACTATAGTGTATGGATTCAATGCTTACTAGCTTTCTACAACCCTTACTAGCTTTCTACAACCGAGGGAGAAGTGCTCAAGGAACCTATCAACACTCTCCACTTGAAGCAATTTTATAGTTGATCTAATCTCAAAAGCTCTTTGTTCATATCTAAATGTCCTAAAAAAAATCTAAAAATTACAAATAGTCCTGAAAAAAAACATTATCTTGGTGAGAACCTAGCAAATAGGTGCCTTGGTAATACCAAAAAAAATGAAAAGTTTCAAAAATATAAAAAAAGAGAAAAATACAAAAAATAAATAAATTGAAAAACAAGAAAGTGCCATTCGTGAAAACCTAGAAATAGGCATCATGGTGGCAAAAAAAAAAATGAAAGCCCTACCAAGAAGGTGAAAACCTGGCAAATAGGTGCCTCTTGTTCCCAATGCTCCATCTTGTGGTGCATCTTCTAGCCCCCTATACAGTTGTTTTCCTTCTTTAGTTTACTACTTTTTTGCTCATGTATCCATGGATTGAGTCTTGTCATAGCTCGGGGGCACTACTCTCTAGTGTCCTAGAGTCTCTTTCACAACAGTCACCAGTTGTTTCAATTATGTCTTCCTATTATCACTAGTGTCACTATTTGTTGAGATTCTCCTCATAGAATCTCTTTCACGATAGTCACCAGTTGTTTTAGCTGTGTCTGCATTCTATCACTAGTGTTACTCTTTGTCAAGATTCTCCTCATAGAATCTCTTTTGCAATAGTCACCATTTGTTTTAACTATGTCTACCTACTGTCGCTTGTGTCACTTTTGGAGATTCCTTAATGGAAGATCTCTCTTGCATCAATCACTAGCCATTCTAGTTATGTTTTTCTACTATAGCTCGATCCCCTTTAGGTTCTTCACATTGAAGATTCATCTTTGACCTCAGTCACTAGTTTTTTTGGTATGTTTGTCTATTGTTGTCATCGTATTAAAGAGATTTCTTTCATCTATGTTCTATACATTGATACTTGACATTAATCCCAAAAATATGAACTCAAAATGACTTACTTGTTTAGATATATTGAATATTTTCTTTGTTTGTTTCATTTTCACTTCCTCATGTCTCCTTGAGCAACTCGATGATGTCATTTTTGACTAGAGAAGCAAGGACTGGGGGCATGATCTTTTCTTTTCTTGCTATCTCTGGTTTAGTTCCAATGATCTAAGGCATACATATAAATGGGGTGTCCACTATAAGAGCCTCCATCTTGTATTGGATGGCCATGTGTACCTCGACTCCTTTTATATGGAGAAATCAATGAGGTTGGTTCTTCTCCTTGCTTATTGGAGTGAACTCTTTATGCTATAGTATACACTAATACTCATCCTACTAAGTGAATGTATGTGTCACTACGAGTATATATGGCAACTTTTGTCTCAGGTTACAGACACAAGGGTCATTGCAGACAAAATACTTACTGATTACTTAGCATAAGAGGGATCTCTCATGTGTCTAGTGTGTTTGCATGCAAAAAACATTTAGGTCATCCTAGTGTTTATGCTCTGATGCTTATGTTCACTTGCTATATTAAAAGTTACAAATGTTCTAGTCATTCTAGCTTCTTGTGCCTCAAATGCTTACATTTAATCTTGACAAAACTAGAACAAATTTCCTATTCATACTCCTATGATTGCAATTTCAGTGGGAATTGTATGACATCTGGGATTCACTATATGCTCAGTGATGATAATTATCAAAGCTTGGTAACCAGACCTAAGGTTGCATCTAGTTTAATATTGTATCTAGTGTAAGATTGCATTGCACAAGCACATGGTTCAGTCATAGATCTACTTACATCCTTTGCGATGAGGAATTTTTGGCTTATTCAAAGTATCATGTTTCTTCATGACTGCACAAATGATCAATTAATCACCCTCTTGGCTACTTTGACTGCTCTAAATCCATTTTTTGAGACTGAATTTGAAATCTGACACACTTAAATAGCTCAAAAGCACATTTTAAAATTTTGTGACTAGCATGATTGAATGCTTGTGCAGTCCATTTTTTTTTTTGATACTTTGTGAATCTTGAAATCTTTTCAAACCACACTTTCTTCAAATTTTCTAATATTTCTAAAGAAAGTCAAATTTGGTCAAAATTGGTCTTTTTTTAGACCTCAAAATCACCTCAAATTGGCTCCTATATTTCTTCTGATCATTCTAATCTCTTCTAAATTCTTCTAATCATTATGATCTCTTCTATATTTCATCTGATCGTTCTAATCTCTTCTTTATTTCTTCTAATCATTCAAATCTCTTCTATATTTCTTCTAATTGCTCTGATCTCTTTTATGTTCTTCTAAACCTCAGATTTCTTCAGTATCTTTTAACTTATTGTGCTATATCAAATTTTTGGTGTGTCATCTTTCGATTTTTCTCCCAAGGGGGTAGGATGATTGCATCATTGGATCTAAAATTCAACTCGATCTAAATCTTATGTCCTCGTTACTCAGAGAATCTTCATTTCTTGGGGCATCTTGTTTCCATCTTATGTTCTCATCACTAGGGTTATCTTGTTCCTCTCTATCTGGCATCATTTGTCATCTATCTCATATTTTCATCAGCTCATCATATCTCATAACATTTCTAGTCAAAGTTTGATAGAAAAGTATTAGGATAGTCTAAACCTTGACTCCTGAGGATGAAGCCTCATTTTGAGGATGATTTTACGACTCATGATTCAATCATGTTATCTTTTATGCTTAGGTATCTAGGTGTTCTATCTAGATCCCTTAAGATTAAGCTCCATTTTGGAGATAATCTTTAAAATTCTTATTTAGCTTAGGTATCTAGGTGTTCTATCTGGATCCCTTAAGATTAAGCTACATTTTGGAGATAATCTTTAAAATATTTTCAACTTAGGTATCTAGGTGTTCTATCTAGATCCCTTAAGATTAAGCTTCATTCTAGAGATAATCTTTAAAATATTTTCAATTTAGGTATCTAGGTGTTCTATCTGGATCCCTTAAGGTTAAGCTTCATTTTGGAGATAATTTTTAAAAGCTTATTCATCTTGGTATCTAGGTGTTCTATCTAGATCCCTAAAGATTAAGCTTCATTCTAAAGAAAACCTTTAAAATGCTTATCAATTCAGGTATCTAAGTGTCCTTCTTGGATTCCTTAAGGTTAAGCTCCATTTTGGAGCTAATCTTTAAAAGCTTATCAATTGATCTCTATACCATCAATTTTGAAACCAATCTCATTTCTTGATCTTCACATCATGCTTTCTATTTTTTTTTGAATTTAATGTGATGCTTGCACATTCATTCAAAGAGGGACAAAATGTAATACCCCAAAATTGGCTCATTTCCGTGATAACCAACTTTGGTTTATTCAACTATTCCTAAGTCCTATTTTACTAGGCAATTCTAATTGTAAATAATCACTACTTCACCTAGGTGTCAAATGCAAAAAACCATAATTTGCATAAATCACACTATTTATTCAATTGTTAAGTATCAAATCAAATTAGCTACATAAACCTATTGATTTAATTTAATTTAATTATAAGTATTCTACTTTAATTAAATTAAAATCACCTCTTTAGCTAATGTAGAAAGGAATTAAATACATTTAATTTAATAAGATATCTCCTCTTTTTAATTATTCAATTAGTTAAAGTTATCCATTTATAAGGTCATATTCTATTTTATTAAATTAAATATTCACTCAAAAAAAGGCAGTTAGTCAACTCCTTTTATCAATAAAAAAGGACTCAATTAACTCCTTTTATCACTCAAAAAGGACTCAGTTAACTCTTTTTATCACTCAAAGGCAACCAGTTAACTCCCTTTTCATGAGGAAGTTACCTTTATGACTAGCTCTCCTCTTCGATCTTGACCTTCCATTTTGGTTATTCTTGACTATCAATCACCTCTTGGATTCTATAAAAGAAGCTCTCCATTCCTCATTATAGAGGATGAATTTTAGAATTTGCATTGAATTCATGTTGAAATACTCACTTTGCTCACATTTGTATAGCTTTATTTCTTTCATTGTAATATCATTTAGATTTTAAATATGCATCCATTTAGCATACTATGCTTCTTCATTTCCTAGATTAATAATTGCATCTCTCATCTAGACTAATTGCACTTTCATTTAGTTGTATAAATTCTTCATTCTAGAGGTCTGGTTGCTTGCTTCTCATTCTGAGAGAAAAAGCATAATCCTTCTAGTTAAAAGGCAATGGGTTTCTCTGTTAGACTTTTCGAATAAATAATACAATGTTTATTTGAGGATGATCTCACAGGTAATGACCATGTTGAAGTGTATGTGAGGATCAGAGGCCCCCCAATTTCACATATACAACTAAAACAGATGTTTATACAACACTTTCTCATTGAATATGACATCCATGCTTCTTAAAATTATATGATTTTCAAATTCCAAAGCCTATAACCAAATTCATTAATTCCATATTCATCAAATATACATTTCTTTGACTTAGCTTTTAGCTTGGTTCTATTTTTAAAATCTATGTGAGCAAATGCTTCACAATAGAAGATTTTGAGAAAAGAATAACTCACCTTCTTACTAGTCCATGTTTCCTTTGGAATACCACAACTCAAAGGAGTAGAGGGACCTCTATTAATCAAATATACAATATTATTAACAACCTCCACCCACATGTGTAAGGGCAACCTAGCATGCAACCTCATGCTCCTTGCACACTCCATTATAGTCTTGTTCATGCATTCAACCACTCCATTTTCTTGTGGAGTCCTTGGAATAGTTCTCTATCTATAAATACCATTATGGAGTAATAATCTTCAAATCCATGACTATAATACTCACCACCATTATTAGATCAGAGACATTTTAATTTCTTAGAAGTCTCATTTTCAACCAAGCATTTCCATTTCTTAAAAGTTTGAAATAAAACATATTTTTTTCTAAGAAAATAAACCCATACTCTTCTAGTTACATCATCAATAAATGTAACATAATAATAAGAGCCACCAAGGGAACATACCTGAGCTAGTCTGCATACATTTGTATGCACAAGCTCTAATTTTTATCTTTTATTTTCCTTCCCAATCTTCACAAAATTCACTCTCTTTTATTTTCCATACACACAAATTTCACAAAAATCTATATTAACACATTTCAAACTTGGTAAAAATTTCTTGGAATGAAGTGCTTTCATACTTTTCTCACTCATGTGCCCAAGTATGTTGTGCAACAAAATTATATCAGAATCTACATCAGCTATTTGTTCGCCCTACTCAACTACAACAATTGTTCTTGAACATTCATTTTCCTCTGAAACAATTAAAGTAGAAGTAACAATATGACCTGTACAAAGATATAAGGTGCCTACTTTCACACCTTTCACTACTACAAGGGAACCTTTTGAAACCTTTCAATTTTTATCATTAAAAGTAACTACACATCCCTCATCTTTGAGTTACCCTGCTGAAATTAAATTCCTACTTAGCCTTGGAACATGTCTTACCTCATGTAGTAGCCAATGATTCCCATTCTATAACCTAATCTTAACTTTTCCCTTTCCAACAATCTAATAGGGTTCATTATATCCCAAATAAACAAGCCCAAAATCCCCTTAGACATAATCAATGAAATAACTTCTATGAGGTGTAGCATGAAATTAAACACTAGAATCTAAGACCCATGAATCATCAATACTTTCTAAAGATAGAAGTGAAGTATCCTCTTTGGATTTGTTACTTACCACATTTTCCTCCTCTTCTCCATTTAGTTTAACTCCATTTTTATTTCAATTCCAACAATCTTTCTTTTTATACCCTGGTTTCCCACAATACTAGTAGTCATTTGGTCCTCTCGATTGAGACCTACTGTCCTTTAACTTTCCTCTTGATTTCCCATGATTTCTAGAATTGCTTCCTCTCATAGTCATTCTACATTGACTTTGTGTGTTCAAAGCACTTCTTGATGTAGATCCACCTAAGAATTTCCTATGAGTTTCCTCACTCAAAATAACACTGATCACATCATCATATTTTAAGGTACTAGATGTAGGGACATAATTACTCACAACCATTACCAACCCATTCCATCTTTTAAGAAAAGAACACAAAATCAAGAGAGCCCTAATTTCTTCATCAAAAATGATACCCATAGAAGATAATTGACTAATAATAATATTAAACTCATTTAAATGATCCACAATAGGTCCACCTTCTACCATTTTCATATTAAATAAGTGCTTCATGAGAAATACCTTGTTTAAAGAGGAGGGCTTTTCATATAGTTTTGCTAGGGTTTGCATCAACACTTCTATCATCTTCACTTTTGTAATATTAAATGTCACTAATGGTGCCAAACATAATTGAATGCTTCCAAGTGCCTTTCTGTCAAAAAATCTAGTCGTCATTTGACATAGATCCCTGATTCTTAGTTTTACCTTCCAACGACTTCCATAAATCCTTTTGATAAAGATAGTCTTCCATTTGCATCTTCCATAACTAAAAGTTCTACGCATTAAACCTATCAACCTTCAGCTTACCCTCATCTACCATCACTCCCACTCAACCATGAAACTTTCTTATAAAGGATAACTAAAAACCAACCTCACTCTAATACCACTTGTTAGGATTAAAGCATGGATAGAAATAGTAATTACATGCAAATATAAGCAATATCAAAAAATAATAGATTACATAGAAAAGAACACAAGACACCAAGATTTAAGATGGTTCACCCAATCTATGGGCTATGTCCACCAAATAATAAGTCTGATATTATTACGATCTAGGGATTACAACCTGATTACAATCCATAATCCCTTATAGCTCAATACTACCACTAGATCCAATTTTCACATCATCACTTTGAAACAATCCCTAACCCTAAGCCCTTTTATATAATTATTTTTATGCCACTTTAGGGTTATAACATGTCAGCCATATGTCAGTCATACATTGGCCACAATGTTGGCCATGACCCCAAATTTTTTTTTTGGGGCATTGCCTCGAATCCCAAAGAATTTATGAAGTATGTATAGTACTTACCTAATCAGTCACCAAAAACTAATAGACTCTAGTAGGATCAACATGCTTAGTGGTGATGATAGATTGTACATGATCTCCAAGACCTCCTAGGTGTAGCTTCATCAGACCTTTTCATGTAGAAAATTTTTCCTTGTTAAGGTTGGGTAGGTCTCTCTTTTAGATATCTTTGACCTTTTGCTTTCAATGCTTTCAAACTGATCCTCTCAAGTACTATGACTCTAATACTAATTGTTGGAATTATTTACAATAACTAAGAGTGGGGAGGAATCAGTTATCCAAGGTGCAATTGTATAAATAAAACTTTGCAATGCTGAGTAGACCCATATCCATAAAACTTCAATATGCATGCATCCATTAGATCATATAATACTTAAACTTTGTAGGTTACTGTCCCAGGTCAAAAAAACATTGTAGAAATGTAAACATGGAACAACATAAGAACATTCACACTAGTAACATGCTACTAATTCTCACTCTTCTAAAGTGATGTCCTATGAAAGGCCAACCTCACTAAAGGTTACAATATACACTATTAAATGTGACTTGGTTAAAGGATTTTAATTACCTTGTTAGAGGACTTTAGACCATTCTATGAGAATGTCACCCGGTTAAAGGATTTACAAATGATTGTTAGATCAACCTTAATTTAAAGGATTTACCCTAGATTGATACAATTACTAGACATTAGCAGTAAGGCTTGATCTAATAACAAATTACAACTCACTTACATATTATAGATATCTATTTTAGTCCTCCATTCTAATTAGCATTCATACTCTCAACCTATGATAGCTTGTTTACCCTTCAAGCATTCATACTCTTAAGCCTTATTTCTTTTCATGCCAACTATAGTCACCTCTATTTGGCCACTGAATGAAGAAATACCCTAGAATCCTACTCTTCCTTATGTTCTCACACATGACAACCTTTTTTTCTAACCAACTATCTCTATAAATAGAGAATTTAGATCTTTTACTTCTTAACCACAATCATCCATTTTAGGATTAGGTAGGATACAATGAATCAACCCACTTTTTCATTTGGTTCCTCTAGAAACTTCTTGTATAATCTTCCTTGAGAAGATTTACCTTGAATTTTGTCGCACCAACTCATCATGATTATCTTCCACATGCCTCACATAATTCAAGAAAAGAAAATATCTAGCTTAGATTTTTTAAACCTTTGATTTGACACTGTTTGCTATCACTCTGCATCTATACTCTTCTATCACTTGACCAAAACTAGTTTACTTTGAAAATACTAAAGTTTACTAATTCTCAACACAAACTAAACTTTACTCAGCATATACTAACAATCAGTCAACTTGTACTATTTTTCATCTTTTCTCAAAACCTCTTGTTTTTCACTCGACTTCTACTAATTTATACTTGACTTATACTGAATGCTCGACAAGGCTTAGCATACACTTTTCTTACTTGATCTCCTTTCATTCTTAACTTGACTAATCTTTCATTTGAGAATTTAGGTAGATAAATAATACACTATACTATCAATGTATTACTTGATCTATGTGCTTCTTTTACATACCAAATACCTTTGTCTAGGTGCTATTTTTATCTCCTCTTTTCAAATCCTCGTCATCAATCAACTAAATGATAGCTTTTAGACCAAAAAGAAATTGTCTCACTAGTAGGTAGCAAGTTTAATATCATTGACAAAAAAAATGATTGTTCCATTATAGATTCTTTACTTCAAAACAATCTCATATTGACAAGTTTAATAGTAGAGACCAGGCAACAACAAGATAAGTAAGGTCAATAGAACATTGATGTGTTTAATGTTTAATAGTTCAAGTGGTACATATAGAACTCAAGTAACTAATTCACCCCCCCTCTCATTTATTCTGAACATTTCTAAAAATTGGTATAAGAGCTAAGTGCTTATAGAGAAAATTTTGAAGGTACTTAATACTAAAGGTCATGATGAACAAGAGAGATGTACGCAAGTTGAATAAGGAGAACTTTCCTACATCATAGACCCTGATGAAGCTACACATATCCAATATTAGTGATGTTTCTAACAATTTTTTGAGAAATAAAGATGTAGAGGTAATAACTACTCCTCTAACTACTGAGGAATTGAGACATTAGTTAGATCACAACTAGGCAATGTTGGAGATTGCCTTAGCCTAAACCTATGCCAAGTTTGATGACCTAAAACACTACAATACTACAAAGATGTGGGATAGAATAAAGACCATATATGAAGGTGATGGAAATATACTAAGAGCCAAAGTAGAAAATTCGAGAGCTAAATTTGATGATATGAGAATAGTGGAAGGTTAGAATATAATACAATACTACACAAGAATTAAAGAGGTTGTTAATGCTATTTGAGGAGAAAATGGAACAATTGAAGATGAAGCAGTGATAAGAAAGGTATTGAGGACTCTACTCCCTATGTATGCCACTAGTGTCTCTACAATTCAAGAACTAAGATGCACACAAGGTAGCAATTTGACCTTAGAAGGTGTAGTTGGTAGACTTACTTCTTTTGAAGTGTCTAATTTTGATAACTGCACAACTGCTACATTTGAATCTACTTCCAAGTCACAACTGATTCTCACTAAGAAGAAATGAAATCATGTGAAGAGTGAAAGTGATAGTTGTAATGATGAGATTGATGAACTTGAATCTATCATTGCAAAAAGGTTTTGGAAGAGGAAGAGGTAAATACAAAGGTAAATTGGTCATATTGCTACTAGATGTCCTAACAAAGAAGATAAGGATGAAAAGAAGGAAAACAAGTACAAAGGAAGAAGAGATGAAAAAGACTATATAAGAAGAAAGGATGAAAAAGGTAAGAAATCTTATTATATTGTTGAAGAAAGGATTGATAATGAATCTGAGAGTAGTTATGATGAAGTTATCTATGTTGCAATGAAAGAAGAGTCTGATGAAGATGAGAAAACTATATTAATTTCTTATGTGAACAAAAGTGATATATGGATAATTGATAGTATATGTTCCAATCATATGACTAGTGATAAAGAAAAATTTAAAGATATTGGTCCATACAATGGTGGATGTGTTAAATTTGGTAATGATATCCCATGTGTCATAAAAGGTAAAGACACTATTCAATTGACAAGCAAGATAACATGTGAAAATGTTTACTAGTTTGAAGGACTTAACTACAATTTGTTGAGTATTTCAAAGATAAAAAAATTAGGTTACAGAGTTGAATTTCACAATAGGAAGGCCAAGATACATGATGGTGATGTAAGCTAATTGGATCTAGTGAGCAGACAAGAGGTAACTTATTCTATCTAGACCTATAAGAAGAGACATGTATGTTTCCACAAGAGGAAGATGTTTGGTTATGGCATAAAATATTATGTCATGTGAATTTTGAAAATTTGGTGAATATTAGTAAGATCAAGAAAGTAAGAGGATTTCCTAAACTAAAGAAGCTTGACAATGCTATGTGTAGATAGTGTCAATTAGGAAAGATGACCAAGTTTAGCTTTATTAAGTGTAAAGAATATGCTGCTAGTGATATTTTGGAATTGGTTCATACTACCTTATTTGGACCCATTTGTGTTCAAAGCTATTGTGGAGATCAATATTTCATTCTATTTGTGGATGACTACTCTAGAATGATGATTGTAATGTTTCTTAAAGTTAAATATGATGTCTTTTAGTTATTCAAGTGGTATTTAGCCAGAGTTGAAAAAATTAACAGGGAAGAGTCTGAAGTGTTTGAGATTTGTTAGAGGTGGTGAATTCATTTCACACAAGTTCAACACATTTTGCAATGATAGAGGAATCAAAAGACGTATGTTGGCACCAAGGACCCCTCCGTAGAATAGGATAGATGAAAGAAGGAACAAATAAATTATAGATTGTGCCAGAATACTAATGATGGATAAAGTTGTATCATAGAAATATTAGAGAGAAGTTGTTAGTACTACTATCTATACCCTAATTAGAATTCAAATCAAGAAAGGTACAAATGCTAAACCTTCTGAACTATGGTATGGTTATGCTCCTAATGTTAAAGTTTTCAAAATCTTTTGAAGTAGATGTTATATATTGAAAGATAACAAAGATGGAAAACTTGATGCAAAAAGTGATGAAGGAATTTTCCTAGGTTATTCCACAAAAATAAAATCTTATAAGTGTTTAAATTCTAACACTAACAAAGTTGTGGAAAGTGCAAATATGAGAATTTATAAGTTTGTAGAAAAAGGTGATGCTTCATGTAATGAAGAACTTGAAGACTATGGTACATTCATCTATGTTAATGATGATGCTCCCAACACTCAAAATGAACAAAAAAATCAAGCTACAAGTTCTCATAAGATAGGAAATGATGGTGTTGAAATACAAATTACCAAGTAGTGGAGAGTGGGTGCCAAGCAACAAATTTTGGATGCTGAGGCACAAACAAGAAATGCCAACCATCAGATAATGAATGTCAAGCATTCATAACCTGAACCAAAATCAAAACAAAGAAGAGGAAATGAACCTGAGATTATTTTTTCAGATGAACTTGAAGAAGAGCTAAGAAGAAAGCTACCTATATTAGCAAAATATGTGAGAATACATTATAAACTTGATCAAATAATTGAAGATGTTGAATCAAGCATTATGAAAAGGAGAAAATCAAAGGTGACACATGCTTATTATGTGAGTTTGAGCCCAAATCAATAAAAGATGCTTTAGATAATGAAGATTGGATACACGCTATGAACAAAGAAGTTGACCAGATTGAGAAGAACAATACTTGGAACTTAGTGGGAAGACCTAAAGACAAAATTGTAATTGGGACAAAGTGGGTTTTCATGAACAAGTTCAATGAAAATGGTGAAGTAACAAGAATTAAATAGAGACTGGTATACAAGGGTTATGCACAAGAAGGAGTTGACTATGGAGAAACATTTTTTCTTATGTCTAGACTTGAAAGAGTTAGAACTTTGCTTGCATACTTAGCTTACAAGAAATTCAAGGTAAATGAGATGGATGTAAAATCTACATTTTTAAATGGTATACTAGAGGAAGAAGTATACATTGGACAATCTAACTAATTTGTAGTTCTAGGCAAGAGGAACATGGTATGTAAACTGAACAAAGCTCTTCATGGATTAAAGAAAGCAATAAGGGCATGGTATGAAAGGTTACATAACTATTCAATGAAAATTGGTTTTGAGAGAACAAATGATAACAAAAATCTATACTTTAAAAATAGAAAGAATAATGAAGTATTGTTATTTGAGATATTTGTTGATGATATCATATTTGGAGGAAGAGAAGTGTTATGTAAATCATTTTATGATGAAATTAAAAAGGACTTTGAAATGTCTATGTTTGGTGAGATCAAATTATTTTATAGTTTACAATTGCCAAATGAAGTTTGGTATTTTCATTTCATAATATCAAGGAAATATTGAAGGCTTTTGGTATGGAAGATTCAAGACCAGTGAGTACACCTATGTCTATAGGACATAAGCTATCTAAGACTAGTGATTCTACTGATGTGAACTAGACCCTATATAGATCCATGATAGGAAAATTGCACAATATATTATTCATAGTAGACAGATATTGCATTAGTAGTTGGGATTGTTGCTAGATTTTCAGAAAATCCTAAAGAGAATCACATGGTGATTGTAAAAAGGATAATGAGATATTTGAAAGGTATAGAAGATTATGGATTATACTACAAGAGAAGTGATAGATTTGAACTAAAGGTTTCCATTGACTCAGATTGAGCAGGAATGATTGATGCCAAGAAAAGATCTAGTGGAGATGCATTCTTTCTAAGAAAAAGATTGGTGTCATGGATACGAAAGAAACAAAAATTTATTTCCCAATCAACAACTAAAGGCAAGTATGTGGTAGCTATAGTGAAGTGTTCAAATATAATATGGGTTAAGAAATTGTTGAAAGACATGAAAGAGGAGATTACAGATCTAGTAGTTATCTATTGTGATAACAAAAGTGCTATTAACATTTTAAAGAATTTAGTGATGCATACTAAGATGAAGTATATTTCTATCAAGTATCACTACTTGAGAGAACTAGTTCAAGACAAAGAAGTGAAGTTAGATTATGTGAATACAAAGGAACAAATTTCTGACATATTTACAAAACTATTACCTAAAGATGCTCATGAATATCTTAGAGGTAAATTAGGGGTCATTTCCCTAACTAAGGATACATAAGAAGCCAAGGTGCATTACATCACATGTGCTACACATCATATTTTACACACTAGTGCAATACAGCTCCACTTTGGGACATAACTAAGGTAGAATATTTTAGTATAACATACAAAGATCAGTCATAGTTAGATGACAAGTGTTGGTTACAATTGATTAATTGTGTGTTGTCTTTGATTTTACACAAATGTCATATCAATTGATAGTTAGTGCATGTTGAGCTCACTTGGTCAGTGAAGAGAGTTTTCCTAGTCTACCAAGCATCCCTAAGTCTACTCAGTATAGAAGGCAGTATCTACCAGTGATGAAGGAGGTTATGTAAAAAAGAGTGTTAACTAAGCTCACCTAGTTAATGAAGGGAAAGTTGAATAGAGTTAGTATTAACCGAGTTAACTTGGTTACCAAAGGGATTTTGTAAGTTTGTAGTGTTAACCAAGTTTCTGTTGGTTAACATAGGAAATCACTTCAAAATTAGTTTCTACTGAGCTGGGTTGGCTACCAAAGAATTTTCTTATTTTGGCATGTAAAGTTTAATTATTTTACCTATTAATTGTAGCTAGCTATGGTAATGAATATTGGTTAGTCTAATTTGTATTTGAGCTGACTTGACAATATGGAAGGTATAAGTAAAAGATCAAGTTGTGATTTCAAAATGTGTGAAATGCAAGTTGAATGAGTTGAAAGAGATAAAGAAAGAGGAAGTGAATTTGAAGGATAAGAAGGTATATTTGTGGAGTAGAAAAGTGTTATTTGATCAAGAAGGATCAAGTATGAACTAGAACAAAGATCTGTAATCAGAAATTTAGTTGCATCACAACTAGGTCATTTCATTGTTACTCTCTAACCATTGTAGTAGTGAACTAAAATCTCTTAAAAGAGTTGGTTTAATAGCCATTGTAAATCCTCTAACAAGGTGGAAATCCCATTTAATTGTTTCAAGACCTCTTGCAAGGCCACTCCTAATAGGGTGATTAAATCCTTTAACAAGGTCACACCTAACATTGTGTTTTGTAACCTTTAATAGGGTTGGCTCCTAAGAGGGCTCACTTCAAAAGAGTGAAAAATAGTAACTAGTTACATTTGGTGGTTTTTCCCAAATTGAGTTTTCATATTAAATCTTATTGTAGTATGTGTTCATGTTATTTCTTTCATGCTTGCAAGTAATTACTGATAATATCTTAAGATCTGCTAACCAATACACACTTTGCATTTATTGAGTTACGACAATTTTTGTATGCTTACCGAGTATCAACAGTAATCAGTTTTATTAGTCTAAATTTTTTTTGACATCCAAGGGATCTAGGATTTATTTTAGTAGTAACTAATTCACCCCTCCCCTCTTAGTTACTCCTCTTATATTTCCAAAAATTGGTATCAGATCTTTTGGTGCTTACAGATAAGGTTTCAAGGACCTAAGCTAAAGATCAAGATGTCTTACAAAAGAGAGATTACAAAGCTGAATAGAGACAACTTTGCAGCATGGCAAGGACTTATAAGGCTTCATCTGGCTACCATCAGTTATTCAAGTTGCAAATATCTTGATGAATAATATAAAACTCCCACTGGAACATTATTAGTTGAAGATATTGCTGAGAAAAAGAACCATAACATTATGATGATTGACATTGCATTTGCTCGTAGTTATGCTAAATTTGATGAGATCAAATACTATAAAACTACTTTTGGTATGTGGAACAAACTAAAAGAAATCTATGGAGGATATGAAAATGTAAGAAGAGCCAAAGTAGAAAGCCTTAGAGGACAATTTGATCAAATGAGAATGAGAGAAGATGAAAACATTGCAAAATATGTGAAAAGGATCAAGGCTAGTGTTAGTACAATCATAGCATCTGGAGGAGAAATCAAAGAAGAAACTATTAGAAGTAATATACTTAGAACTTTTTTTCTCATCTATGCAATTAGAGTATCTACTATTCAAGAAAAGAGATGTGATCCAAATAACAAGATAGGCTTGGATGCCCTAGTAGGAATATTGATAGCTTTTGAACTAAACAACTTTGACAACTATGTTCCTACTTCCAAGAGTATTGAATCTACATTTGAAGCTAAACTCTCACTCAAAGGAAAAGGCAAGAAAATAAAAGACAATAAATTAGGAAGTGCGGAAGAAACTGAAGAAAGTTCTAATAGTGATCTTGAAATTATTGAAGCTCTACTTGTAAAGAAATATTCTAGGAGCAAAGGAAAGTACAAAGGTAAAATTCTTTTAATCTATTTCTCTTGTGAAGAAATTAGTCATATTACTGTGAGGTGTCCAAACAAAGAAGGTAAGGAAGAGAAGAAAAGCCACAAGTACAAAGGCAAAAAGGAATTCAAAAGTCACAAATCTTACAAAGAAAAAGGTAAGAAAACTTGTTTTATGGCTAAAGATTTTGATAATAGTGAAGATGAAATAGTGTATATTGTTGTAAAAGATGATTCTGATGATGCAGGAGATAAGATGGCACTTGTCTCTCATGTTAGTAAAAATGACACATGAATCATAGATAGTGGATGTTCTCACCATATGATTGGAGATAAAACTAAGTTTGAACATTTTAAACACTATGATGGAGGTATGTAAGGTTTGGAAACAATGAACCTTGTTGCATAAAAGGAAAAGGTTGCATGTCATTAACCAATGAACTTGTATGTGACAATGCCTATTGGGTTGAAGGACTAAAACACAATTTACTAAGTGTGGCACAACTGAACAACATTAGATTCAAGGTAGAGTTCATGAATGGCAAGGCAAGATTACTGGATAACCAAAGAAATTTGATTGGATTAGGCAAGCAAACAAAAGGTAACCTATTTTATCTTGAGCTTGGTGATTGTTCATGCTTTATTGCTCAAGTAGAAGAAAGCTAGTTATGGCACAGAAGCCTATGCCATGTAGACTTTGATAATATGGTCAAGACAAGAAAACTCAAAAGAGTAGGAGGTATTCCTAGTCTAAAGAAACTTGATGTTGGATTATGCAAAAATTGCCAAATTGATAAAATGGGAAAGACTAGTTTTTAGAGAAAAAATTATTAGTTGAAAGATGTCTTGGAAATTGTGCATATTGATTTATGTGGACCCATTGGAATAGAAACTTATAGTGGTGAAAAAAATTTCAATATTTTTGTTGATGATTATTCTAGAATGATGATTGTTATGTATCTGAAAGAAAAATCAAAAGTTTTTGAGAAATTCAAATGGTATCTAGATAGAGTAGAAAAAGAAATTGGAAAAAGATTGAAATTCTTAAGATCAGATAGAGGTGGTGAATTCATCGCAAATGAATTCAACAATTTCTGCATTGAAAGAGGAGTCAAAAGATAAGTACCAGCCCCTAGTACTCCTAAGCAGAATGAAATAGCTAAAAGAAGAAATAGATCCATCATGGATTGTGCAAGAACACTAATGATTGAGAAGAATGTTGCTATCAAATACTGGAAGGAAGCTATCAACACTATAGTTCATACTTTGAACTAAGTTCAGTTGAAGAAGGACTTAAACAAAACTCCCTATGAACTATAGTATGGCTAAAAAACCCAATGTAAGTTACTTAAAAGTATTTGGTAGCAAATGTTATATCTTGAAAGAATCTAGAAAAGGAAAATTTGATGTAAAAGGTGATGAAGGTATATTTCTAGGATATTCCTAGAAAAGTAAAGCATACAAATGTCTGAATTTGTCCACTCACAAAATCATAGAAAGTCCACACATGAGAATTGATGATTTTGCACAAAAGACTAAAGAAGAAAGCAAAAAGGAGCCAAAAGATTATAGAAGATTTTTCTACTATGAACTTGATAAATTGAAAAACACATTTGACAAAAAGGGGATTTCATCTCCTGAGCTCTCCATGTCTCCAATAGTTACCAAGTTGTAGGAATTGAAAACTGAGTCATAGGGACCTGAGTCACATTCAAAGGCTATCGAGTTAGTGCATACAAAGTCTCAAGAACCTGAGCAACAGATAGAAGGACCTAAGATTGAAGTTGAGATTCAAAATGAAGACAACACAATTCATTCAAAAGGGCTAAATATGTCAGAAGGCACCATGCACCTAATCAAATCATTAAAGACAAATCAAATGGAACAATAAAAAGAAGAAAATTAAAAGGTACATGTTTACTTGCTGAATTTGAACCTAGAAGTGTTAAAGATGCATTGAAAAATGAAATTTGGATTGAGGCTACGAATGAAGAAATAGAACAAATAGAAAAGAATAAAAGTTGGACTCTTGTTCCTAGGCCCAAAGATAAGAATGTGATTGGTACAAAATGGTTATTCAGAAATAAGCTAAATGAAGATGGAAAAGTGTCAAGAAACAAAGAAAGATTGGTATGTAAAGTCTATTCTCAAGTAGAAGGTATTGATTACGATGAAACTTTTGCCCCTATTGCAAGACTAGAAGGTGTTAGGACTCTACTAGCTTATGCATCTCATAGAGGATTCAAAGTATATCAGATGGATGTTAAATCTACATTCTTGAATGGAATTCTTGATGAGGAAGTCTACATTGAATAGCTAGAAGGTTTTGTTGATCCAGACAAAGGAGATATGGTTTGCAAATTACACAAAGCCCTATTTGGTCTAAAACAAGCTCCTAGAGCCTAGCATGAAAGATTACATAACTATTTGATTTTAGATTGATTTTCAAAGAACAAATGCTAACAATAGCCTGTATATCAAGGAAGGACTAGATAAGAAGATTGTGTTGGTAGAAACATTTGTGGATGATACTCTATTCATAGGAAATGATGACTTATGCCAAGAATTTTTAGAACAAATGAATAAAGAATTTGAAATGTCCATGTTTGGTGAAATAACATTCTTTGTTGGATTGTAGATACAATAGAATAGAAATGGTATCTATATCACTCAATCTAAGTATATCAAAGAGATACTCAAGAAATTTGGAATGGAAGATTCAAAACTAGTTGGAACCCCCATGTGTACTGCACTTAATCTTACTAAAGATGATGACTCCAAAGAAGTAGATTAGATGTTATACAGATCAATGATTGGGAAATTATAATATGTAGTACATAAAAGGCCTAATATTGCCTTAGTAGTTGGGATAGTGGCAAGATTCTTAGCAAAACCCAGAGAAAACCACATGATGGCAATAAAAAGAATCTTGAGATATCTAAAAGGTACTGAAGACTATGGCTTATGGTACAAAATTGGAGGCAACCTTGACCTAAAAGTATTTACTGATACTAATTGGGTAGAAAATCTTGGTAAAATGTTGGTATCTTGGACAAGAAAGAAGCAAAATTGTACATCTCAATCTATAGTAGAAGCAGAATATGTAGCAGTAGTAGTGAATTGCTCTAACATTGTTTGGTTCAAATAGTTGTTGGATGAAGGTTGAAATCAAAGAGGCAATAGTCATGTATTTTGATAACACCACTGTAATCAACATATCAAAAAATCCAATGATGCATTCCAAAACAAAGCACATTGCTATAAAAAATCACTTTGTAAGAGAATTAGTTTAGGACAAAGAAATTAGATTGGAATATGTGCATACAAAAGAACAAATTGTAGATATATTCACAAAGCCATTACCTAAGGATACATTTTTGTATCTAAGAGGTAAGGTAGGGGTCATTCCCCTATCTAAAGCTCACTAAATAAAGTTTAGTGATGCATCAATATGAACTAAGTTGAAGATCAATCTGTTGATGCAGTATTGACAAGGACATATTGCAGATGAATCTGTACTCAAGGTACATTAGCACTAATCAAAATTTTCTTTGGCATGTGTTGTCAAAGAGGGAGAAGTTCATTGTCATTTTTTTTGAAATTTTGTAGAGGGAGAAGTTAAGTAGTTCCTTCACAAAGTGATAATACTATAGGATAATTTTTTTTTGTGTAAAATCAAAGAGGGAGAAACTTTATGATAGAGGAAGTCTTGTTCTTAAAATTTCATTGTACTATGACATGTTGTGTTGCCATCAATGCCAAAGAGGAAGATTGTTGGATACAATTGATTAATTGTGTGCTATCTTTGATGTTACACACATTTCATATTAGTTGATAGTTAGTGCATGTCGAGCTCACTTGGTTAGTGAAGACAATTTTCCTAGTCTACTGAGCATTCTTGAGTCTACTTTGTATAGAAGGTAGTATCTACCGAGCTCACTTGGGCATCGAAGGAAGTTATGCAGAAAATAGTGTTAACTAAGCTCACTTGGTTAATGAAGGGAAAGTTAAATAGAGTTAGTATTAACCGAGTTAACTTGGTTGCCAAAGATATTTTGTAAGTTTGCAGTGTTAATTGAGCTTCTGTTGGTTAACATAGGAAATCAATTCAGAATCAGTTTCTACCAAGCTAGGTTGGCTACCAAAGGATTTTCTTATTTTGGCATGTAAAGCTTAATTATTTTACCTATTGATTCTAGCTGACTAGAGTAATGAATATTGGTTATTCTAATTTTTATTGGAGCCTACTTGATAATCTAGAAGGTATAAGTAAAATGTCAAGTTGTGATTTCAAAGTGTGTGATATGCAAGTTGAAAGAGATAAATAAAGAGGAAACAAACTTGAAGGATAAAAAGGTATCCTTGTGGAGCAAAAATGTTTTATTTGATCAGGAAGGATCAAGTATGAACCAGAACATAGATCTATAATCAGCAATTTAGTTGCATAACAATCAATTCATTTCATTGTTACTCTCTAACCATTGTAGTAGTGAACTAAAATCTCTTAACAAAGTTGGTTTAATAGTCATTTGTAAATCCTCTAACAACGTGGCAATTCTATTGAATTGTTTCAAGACCTTTTGCAAGGCCACTCCTAATGGGTGATTAAATCCTTTACTAGGGTCACACTTAACAGTGTATTTTGTAACCTTTAACATGGTTGGCTCCTAATAGAGCCCACTTCAGAAGATTGAAAAATAGTAACTAGTTTCATTTGGTGGTTTTTTCCAAATTGGTTTTCCACATTAAATCTTGGTGTCATATGTCTTCATGTTATTTCTTTCATGCTTGCAAGTAATTACTAATAATATCTTAAGATCTGCTAAACAATAGACACTCTGTATTTACCAAGTTACAACAATTTCTATATGCTTACTGAGTATCAACAGTAACAATTTTATTAGTCTAAATTTTATTTGAGATCCAAGATATCTAGGATTTATTTTAGTAGTAATTGATTCACACCTCCCCTCTCAGTGACTCCTCTTATATTTCCAACAAAAAAGTAATAACCATACATGCAAAATATAAATTATTTAGATGTATGAAGAACTTGAAGTTGAGACATCTATATGTCTTTGGAATTGTTGTCAAAGAGGGAGAGACTACTAAAAGGAGAAAAGACTAAGAATTCTCAAGATTACTAAGAATAGAAAGATAAACTTTAGAGGGAAAGAATCAAGAAAGTGAGAAAACTGACATAGGGAGTTTGACAATTTAAATGGATGAGAATTAGATTCAAACTAAGGATAGTGGTCACTCATGAAAGTAAAATCTTTTGGATTGTATGGTAACCAAGTCATTATTAGTACTTTGGATATTTGAGATGTTTCCATCAATGGAAAAGAGGGAGATTATTGGAAATTATAATTGGAACAATTTTTTTTTTGTCATTGATGTCAAATCTATGGATGAGACATATTACTACCTAATATAAATGACATATCTATTTGATTGATGAAGAGGATTTGAGAGTTACTCATAACCATAGCATCTAGAGGAAAGGTTGAAGTTATGAAAAGGAAATTACAATGGATATTTGATCAAATAGACCTTGATAAATAAAAGTAATTGTTTATGTCAAGAAAGCTAAGACAAGCCAAGGAAAAGAGTGAATTACTAGTAAGGAGTGCCAAGTAATGCTAGTGTCAACCAAGTCATAGTTAATGTCAAGAAAATCTAGTGTTGAATGAGCATTAGCATCAACAGAGAAAGTTAGTTGATGATAAGCAACAAAGCTTAAACAATGACCGAGTACTTTAGTATTGACTGAGTGTTAGAATTTAGTGATTGTCAAGTGTTAGTAAAAGATCAAATTCAAAGGAATCATAGGATCAAGCTAACTCAATTGATTTCATGGGAGATGTAAAACATGTTGTAGATTAGATTAATGAGTTGGATCTTAAATTCAATATGGTGATTAGGTAGAGACCTAATAGAAGGATTCTAGAGAAGTTTCTAGAGGATGATCAAGAAGTTATATAGATACATTGGATTGAGTTGAATCCTATTGTAAACCCTGAGATCTATGATGGATCTAGAAAATGGTAAAGAAAAAATTGCCTATTTAAAGGGATACTAAACCAAAATTTTGGTGCTGTGTCTAGTCAAGCCTAGCTGATCCTAGCCACTATGTATGAGTGAGTTCATATACATAATAAGGTTAATAAGAAGAACACAAGAGTGTGAATGTGAAGCTAAAGGAGAAAGCTTGTAGATGTGATTTTATTATTGATACATGATTTTGAGCAGAAGGCTTAATTGTTGATGAGAAGAGTAGACTAATTTCTTGAAGGGTGTCCAAGTAGATCAAGATTAGAGATGACAATAAAAGGATTATTAGTGAACCAACATAAGGCTTGAACATAGATCTAAACCAAAAAAAGTAAGCTATAATCACATGGATCAAAACCTACTATTTTCTTTCTTATCATTGTAAACAGTTTTTATTGAAATCCTTTTAATAGATGTTGACCTAACAGTCATTGAAAGAGTTAATAGTCTGTGTAAATCCTTTAACTAGGCGATATTCTAAATCGAAATATCAATGTCCTATTACAAGGCCACTCCTAATAGGGTGATTAAATCATCTAACTAGGTCACATTTAATAGTGTGTATTGTAAAACTTTAACAAGGTTGGCTCCTAATATAGATCACTTCAAAAGAGTGAAAAAGAGTGACATTTTGATGGCAGTTTTTCCCAAATTGGATTTCCACATAAAATATTTTTGTCAAACAATGATGAATGTGCTATGAATTTTTTATATGTGATGATGTTTTTTGTTATGGAATGTAAGTTAAATTTATGATAGTGTTAGTGTAAATAATTAATTATTATTACACTTTACTGAAGTATACTTAGGAATATGCATAGAAATATCAGTTGTCTTGTTGACAACACAGGAGTTAGCAACTTATTAGAGCACATGGTGTCTAAAACATCTCTTTATGAGATACACCTATGTAAAATTACCCTCTCATAATCAAACAAACTCCTATACTCAATGGAGGATAATCCACTCTTTGTGGACATGTGCTTAGTTGTGATACTTATCTCTTTGCTGACTCCTAGTCATTCTAGTTTCCTTTATATACAGACACTTCTAGAGTATATTCATCCAATCATTTGATGTCTATCATCATTTTGATCACTATTGATATTCTGATTTGATCATCATTAGTCTCTCTTGTGCTATCTATTGAGCTTCTTGATCTTAGTGTTGAATTATTGCCTTAGGCAAATTCTTACATGGTATCAGAGCCATGGGACCTTCATTGCATAGCCATTGGAGATTTTTTTTTATAGGTCAAGATTGGAGCTTGCTGGTGCAAATAAGATATTTTCATTATATTTAGAAGGTCAAAAATCCCCAAATAGACTTTTATTTCATCAAAATTGGACATCTAAGGTGAAATCTAGAGTCAATTGATTTTTGGAGGTGTGACAGTGGTGATTCAAGGAAAATAATTACAGAGGTGATTATCAAACCATGATATCTCCCTCATACAGACTTCTTTTTCAAGTAATATTTTTTGTTTTGGGGTAGAACTTCATGATCTACACATTGGTGTAGGATGTTTGAGATCAAGCTATTCGTAAATTTTTTTGCAAATTGCAAATCCCAATTTTTGAAACTTCAAAGGCTTCATTTTGGCTCATCTAGACACATATTTAGGTGCCTTTTTTTTGAAAATAAATAATTTTTGTCTACTTTCTAGATCTAGTATTAGTTTGGAGTAATTTTGGCTAGACATAGAACATTCAAATTTTGGTCTCATTTTGGCCTATTGGCACTTGTAATTAATTAGATCCTTGAGATGTCTTATGTTTTATCTTGTTGTGTCTGATATAGCTTCATATTTGTTGTTATAACTAGCAAAATTAGAAGTCCACTTAGGTCCTAAATTGACAAGTGGTCATTGTAATCACACTAAATATAAAGTGCCAAATCATACATTAGGGGGGGTTTCTTTGATTTTTTTTGCATTTTGGGGGTGCATACATTATCTGATCTCATGGAGTCATGTCAAAAGTGTCACTTTGGTTTAAGATTCAAATTGACAAAAAGAAACTATCAAAAATTGAGTGCTTTGATGATTGATCATCTATGAGAACATAAAGAAGTGTTAACTTATCTATATTTGAAGATATTTCCTTGGGGATATCTTTCTCTTCTTCTTTGCTTTATGTATAATAGTATGAGTAAGGAATCTTTTTTTCCTCTTAGTAAGGCAAGTAGTCCTCATGACATTTTGATGTGTCTTTGGGAAGCATATGGAGATTCATGAGTCCCTCCATTACCAGAGGACATTCTACCTCTAGTCACTCTAGTTGTGGTACCTACAACTCTAGTTGAGATCATACCTCCTGATGCTCTCGTTGCTTCTACTGATCTAGTTCTAGCCACAAATGCTCCTAATTCAATTCTGTAGGAAACACCATGTCTTCCTATTTTAGCTTCATGGGATGACTTCCTTCTAGAAACCACAATATTGTTTATGGAGTCTTACATTGAAGATGTGGGAGACATTATTGATGACATCCATATTCTCTTTGTCAAGGAGAATTCTTCTTCACTTGTTGCAAGGGAACACTCTAACCCTCAACCACTTGATCTCTCTTTTGAGACTGACATGATTGTGGACACTTCTTTTTAGCAGTTGGAGCAAGACTCTTTTACTTCAAAGGAGACATATTAGTCTTTGGAGATTGTATTCCAGTTTCCTTAGACATCATATCTTTTGAGGATTCTTCCTACTATCTGGGGTGAAATCTCTACTACACTTATGGCACCACTTCTTCCTGCAAGGAGGAACATCATTCATTTTTCATGGTGCAACTTTTTTAGTCATCAACGAGCTTCTTTCATGGGTGTGCATTCATCATTGAGGGGAGGCTACATTGCTTCTCTTCCCATATCTTCCTATAAGTACGATTTCTTATCTTTGGAGTTTGATTAATTTTCATACATGGACATGTTACCTTGTTTGCCACCTTCTTTTGGGCATCCATCGGATTGGTTTGTGGCATCTACATTCATCAAGGACTTGTCAATATATGAGCAAACTTTAGAGGCAACATCCATAGCATACTACATATGGATTCCTCATCCATCTTCCTATCCACAATGGGAAGTATAATTGCACCTATATTTGGTGTATCTTATTCCTAAAGGGAGAAATGTCATTTGTAGGCATTGGATACTTTTTTTTCTTCATGACATCCTTGCAAGAGATTATTCAATATGGGGGTATACCATCATGCATTTTTTCTTATGGGGGATATATGCTTGTACATGCATGATGTATGTCATACTAGGGGGGTCTTGATTACTCCATCCTTGCATGCATGTTGTATTTCTTCATCTCTCTTTTTGGAGGAGGTTTTTCCCATGAGGTTTTCCCTCTTTCTCCATTTTCAGAGAGATTGCATTGAATTTGAACATGGGTACCTAACATGGCCTAGTAGTCGGGACCCACATTGCATCTCACATTTAGATTTTTTATCTTAAGTGCATTCCCCTATGTTTCACTTAGGGGGGGTGTTAGTGTAAATAATTAATTATTATTACACTTTACATAATTTTACTTAGGAATATGCAAAGACATATGAGTTATCTTGTTGACAACACAGGAGTTAGCAACTTATTAGAGCACATGGTGTCTATAACATCTCTTTATGAGATACATCTATGTAAAATTATCCTTTCATCATTACACAAACTCTTGTGTTCAATGGAGAATAATCCACTCTTGGTGGATATGTGCTTAGTGGTGATGCTTATCTCTTTGTTGACTCCTAGTCATTCTAGTTGCCTTTATATACAAGCACTTCTAGTGTGTATTCATCCAATCATCTTATATCCATTATCATTTTGATCATTATTGAGATTCTTATTTGATCATCATTAGTCTCTCTTGTGATATCTATTGAGCTTCCTGATCTTGGTGTTGAATTATTGCCTTAGAAAAATTCTTACATGGTATTAGAGCTATACCAAATTCTTACAAATAGTTCTATACTACAGGTTGAGCAGCAACAAGATAAGAAGGACCAACTAAACATTGATGTGTTTAATGCTTAATAGTTCAAGTGGTACATACAGACCTTGAGTAATTTATTCACCCCCCTCTTAGTTATTCTAAACATTTCAAACAATGTTGACCAAATTTGTCCACTTCTCACCTATTTGTACTTTCATAGCTCCAGTAGTCGCATAGGTTTTCTTGCAAGATATTGTTAGACTTCATGGAATTATTCTTAATATCATTTATGATATAAACTCCTTTTTCACATCTTCATTTTAGAGTGAGATTCAGACAACTTTTGGTACTAGTCTTAATCAGTATAATATATCACCCTCATACAGATTGACATATATAGAGAGTCAATTAGGTTTTGGAGGATATGTTGTGGATGTATGTTATGGATCTCTAGGTTAAGTGGGAAGTTCATCTTAATCTCTTGGAGTTCTCCTATAACAATGGACATCATGCCTTTATAGGTATGCCACCTTACTAACACCTTTATGGAAGACCTTGTAGGACTCCATTAAGTTGGGATAGGATTGAGGATAGAGTGTCTATTGCACCAAAGTTAGTTAGGGATATATAGTAGTAGGTAGATTTTATTAGACAATATCTTAAAGAGGCTTAGGCTAGGAAAAATAAGTATATAGATACGAAGAGTATTGATAGGGAGTATATGGCTAGTGACAAAGTTTTTATGAGAGTCCATCCACACAAGAGTCCAATCCATTTTGGAAAAGGCTCTAAGTTGGCACCTCATTTTGTTAAACCATTTAATATATTAGGGAGTATATTCCACTAGTTTCCTACCATTTAGCCTTTCCATATATCCTATCATGCATCCACAATGTGTTTCATGTTTCAATATTATGGAAGTATATTTATGATGAGTCTCACATTCTAGATTGGGATGCCTTATAGATAGAGTTGGATCAGTAGCTAGCATTGGGGCCCATTCACATTTTGGGTTGACAAACCCTGGTACTTTGAGGTAGAGAGTTGGACCATGTTAGAGTCTAGTGTGATTGTTATGATGAGGTCATGGCTTCATGTGAGGATGCAACAAAGATGAGAATGCAATACCCATACCTCTTTAATGAACTCCAATATGAGGTTCATCACTAGGGGTGGGATGTGAGGCCTCACCTTAACCCATCATATCATAGCCATTTATTTACTTTTTGGATATTTAATATTTGAGACCTAATATACATTAGACTTATTTGGGATAGTTATTCAAACTATTGGATATGATGTGATGATTACTATATGATGCTTATTTATGATAATTAGGACCTATTATGATGATTAATTTTATTCATTCACCCATTTTCTTATTCTATGGATGGATATGGAATCATGTTCTACTATAAATTTTAATTGAATTATATCATGTTTTGATGACCCGCATTGGTTTAGAAATGAAAAATGTTATTTGAAAATTGATTGAGAAAAGGTTTATGTGGTGATTTAGTTATGAGTTTAGAATTGATTTAGGATGTATATATGTATGTGATTTATTTATCTTGGAATACTAAAATGTGGTTTGAGTTTTTAGGACAATAACCGTGGGGAATTTAGGGAACTAAGACTAAACCTTTGCATCCATTGAGAATGCGAAGGTCAAATCTAATTAAGAGATCTTAACCTAATTGTTTAGTATTTTACTTTGTGAATTTAATGTAAATGAGTGTATTAGATTAGATTCATTTTTGTGAAAATTAATTTTCCACTTGTAATGTAAATTATATTTTATATTATCATTTGACACTTATAATGTTATGTGTATAAGTGGTAAGTCAAATTGAGATAATGGAAAAAGATACCCAACATTTAATTAAACCTATTAGAAATGCTTAGGCTAAATCTAGTTGCATAATATTGTCATGTTAAGGCTTCAATTAGATAAAATTAGAATTCTAAGTTTAGGGTGACTTTAGAGGGGTTTATAAGAGTCCTAGCATGTTCTTTTAGTGAAATTATCTTACCTACATGTTAGTACTATATGTTAGAGCTTTAATTTTGAATTTATTTATGTTTCAATCAATTTTCTAACCCTTTTAAAATCCCATTTACAAAGTTTTGTGAAAATTGAATTAGTCTTAACCAAATTCCCACCTTATCTTCATTGAGTTGGAGTTTCAGTAAAGTAGGAAAACTTAGGTGGAGTAAAAGTGGTTTCTCTCAATCATGATGAGAGGAAAATCAAGAGTTTAGATGCTTATTAGATCCAAATTTGAAAACAGAGTTGTTCACCCACTCTCTAATTTTAGAGATCCACTGGTTTTGTAGATTGTCAAGCAAGAACTTGGATAGAGGGATCATCTCAAGTTGTTGATTTTCCATAGCTTTGGACCAAGGTTTGTAGATTTTCCATGGAATAAATCTCATATTTTTGCTTGTTTTTATTTTTTGAATGTAGCAAGAAGTTTATGTGTATGCATATGTGTATTGTAAAAATTTTCATATTTTGATGTATTGGGTATGCTTGATTTTCTTTGTTTATTTTCTATTTAGATTTTTTTTTTTGAAAGCATGATGTTCATGGGTGTTGAAGGACACCACTCACCTTAGGAAGGGAAGTAGTGGCCTTTCAGTGAAGGGGTTAATTGGACCTTTTCTTTGAGTGCAAAGTCTCTTCCTTGGAAGGAAGAGGGACATACATGAAGTATGGGATTCATGTACCAATACAATGTTTTACAGTTTTGGGGTGATAAGGGGAGAATTTATATGAGAAATGGTATTTTTTTGTATTTTTTGTAAAGACATTTGAGTTATATATTTAGCTTATCCTCATTATTTAGGCACACCTTCACCCATCTTCTTGGGTTTCTATAGTAACTTATTATGTAAGCTCAAATGAGAGTTCAATATTGTGTCCTGTAAATGTTGTATTGTGTGTTTGTGCTTGAATGTTACCCTATTGGTCTTGGTTCTTCAAGCTTGGTGGGTGGTCTCATAGAGACCTAGGTTGGGAGGTGAGCTCTCCATGGTTTTGTTTGTTGTTTCTATAGGTTTTAAGGTGGATTTATGTTGAATACAAATCTTTGTAAAGTTACTGTACTATAAGAGATCATATGTTGATCCTCATTATTGAAATTTTTATTTGATGAGTTGTTTCCAGATTGAATTGTAATAGTAGAAATAAAATTCAATTTTGTATACGCACTTCACTCTAAATGTTTCCTTGAAAATAGTTTTAAAATTATTTGGGTTCATTGCAAACAACTCCAAAATTGAATTGATATTAATTATGTATCCTGAATTTTACTTGTTTATGAGAAAGATTGTTTTGTTGTTATGTATATTTATTAATATTTTGGGCATGAAACCTCTTGGAAGTAGCAATATTGTCAATATTGGCTAAGTCCCAAAGAACTTTATACCTTTGGGAAATGAAGATTGATATTGGGTTATCATTTCCTCCCAATTGTTTGGCTATATTATCTTTACTCTATGGATTTGGGCCTAATGTACCTTTAGTATATTGAGGGAATCCCATATTTGATGTTGTGCATCCTTGTAGAAAGCCAAATAGGTTGTTGGTGTGTTTGATGTACTTGAATGTTTAAAGCCTTCTCCACTTGGAACAAGAAGGGGGATACATCCATCAAAATGAACCTTAAGAATTTTCTCTTTCCATGCTTTCATTGTACATTTTTATGAAAAAAAATCATATAAATTCAAAAACACAAAAAAACCAAAAAACCCACTAGAACTCAAAAAACAATTCTCTCCAAATGACAACATCAAGTCTAAATTTTTTTCTTGTGTTTCTTAGTAGGGAGAGCTTCAATAGTTTTCTTTTCTTTTCTATGTCTCTAGTGCTCAAACTTTCTTAAATGGTTCTTTGGTCTTATCACTCTTGGTCTTTTCTATCCTCTTGGTATATGTTAACATAGTAGAACCTTATTTTTCATTGAAAAGGTTACCTTGATCTCTTGATGATACTCTTTAATTGGAAAAGTTTCTCACTTCTCATCTTGCTTGACCTATCTAATTGACTATTTGGCTTCTTAACTAGCTCTTGACTTGAGTTTATAGTGTCATAAATTGCTTGGTCACTTTTCTTGACAAGTCACTCTTTTATTTATGTCTCTCTTTGGCAAGTGAACACTCTGCCTCACTAGTTTGATGTCAAGTTATCTTGTGTAACTTTATTAGCTTCCTCTAGTCTTCCTCATGCTTGACTTTCTTTCTACCACTATGGGCTTCAAACCTTTTTCTACCAAACCTCAACTAAGTATTGATGCCCATGAGTTCCTCTATTTCATTAAGGAGTTTCAAGACCTATATTCTCAATACAAAGAGCTAGAAAAGATAGTTCATCTTAATTTCCTTCATCTCATTGGGCACATAATAGAAATAAAGTCTAAATTTGAGAAAGGGTAGAGGAAAGAATCACATACTCACATGAATATTCCTTAATACATTTTCATACATGGGAGTCATCTTCTTGAAGGTCTACATGTTATACTCCAAGAAATCAATTGTCTTCATCTTCTAGATCTAATGACCTCTCTAAAGAATAAGCAAGTGATACCTCCTTTGAGCCTATGCCAAGATTTTAGGATGGACCTATCTTTGACTAAGATGAGAATGAAAAAAATGATCTTAGACATACCTTTGAGAGATATCTTACTCCTCTGGGAGATTCATGTGATATGGTTCTTAAGATCTTAGTTGCAAAAAAGATCATCACTTTACCACACAAATCTAGACCTTATGAACTTGAGGTAAAACCTTAATGGTGGGATAATGATCACTATTGCAATTACCATATAAAATGTTATAAAACCAAAGATTTCATAGAGTTAAAAGATAAAATAAATGATCTTATTTATGATAGGATCTTCCTAATGTTGGAACCACTAATGACTCATGTGATTAGGATACTTCTCTTAAGAAAGATCATGTTAAATAACCTATGTCTAGTAATGGTCTCCTTGACACCTTACTTCTTCCAATGCGTATGAACTTTCTAAAAATTCAAAGCTTTCCAACATGCCTCCATAAAAAAAAAAAAAGTAATGATTTTTTCACTAGATCTATGTAGACCCTCAAGGGATAACTCTAAAATAAACTCAAGCTAATCTTCACTTGGCTTTAAAGATATTCCATTCCACTAGGACAAAAGATCCTTAAACTTGATGGGATGTTATGCCTATCATGCCTACTTCAACTAGTCCTTCATTATCTATTCAAGATCCTATCATAAAAACCTCACATTCTCCCTTTTTTTAGAAGTGGCTCCATTTCAAGAGGGATCTCACAAAGATAAAACTATAAATGTTAAGGAGGATCAAGATAAAGAATGCTTTCATCTCCTTCAAGATGTCCCTATTCCATATCCTATGTCTTATCCACCTTCCAAGTACAATGATGACACCACTTCTAGTACTTCTAATTAACTTATTGAAAATAAAGAGAAATGCACTCTTCTTATGCTATCTAAAGAAAACTGTGTCACCCTTTTGTAAAGGAAAAGGCTAACCAAAGTATAACTGTTCACCTTCAATAACATAACATTGGTATTATCATTTAGAATTTCAAAATGAAGCAAACTAATGAAATGTGTAGAAATGGATGAAGTTTAGGATTAGATTTTTTAATAATTATTTGAAATAAGAATTAATATATTTTCCTAATTTTCATAGATGATTTTTTAGTTGTTGAAAAATGTTGAAACTCAGGGGTTTAGTTCCCACCATAAAATTATATGGAAATAAACTTATTTCCATTTGAGCTTAGACTATGTTATATATAACATATATAGCTAGAACAATCAAATATAAAAATTGGCTTTAGACCTATCTTTTCTCTTTTATAACAATTCAAATTTCAACTCACCTAAAATCGATAGTTTTCATCTCCCACCACATTTTTCAAAATAAATCTATTTTAACCAAAAGAAAAATTATACATTCTAGAAGAGGACTCCCTCCTCTAAAACTTCATATAATTTTTAAATTTTTTTAATATGATTTAATATTTTTTCTTTCTCAAAATCGACATCTTTTTGAGTGCTGAAATATGTGCTAGTAGAATTTTTTAATTACAATATACTATATCTAATTAAAATACTATAAACTCTTTATGAGAATATTCTTGACTTTGAGCTCTATAAAATGGTTTTTATATGTTACTAAAAAAATATCATAAGAAATAGTAAGAGGTATTGAAACATCAATTTTCTAATTTTTTACAAATTTCTTTAGTAATTGGATAAAATCTAGTATAAAACATGCATTTAATAGACATTTCCAATTGGAAATGTGTGAGACCATATATAACTTAGCTAGAATGAATTTATCTAGATTATATGTTTAAACACAATTTATTTTTGGATAGAAATACTCAAAATTACTCATTCTGATAAGTCAACTTGAAAGGTGACACAACTTTGTACTTTTACCCCCCTTCTTGTTCTAATTCTCAATATCCACTTCAAAAATATGCTCAAGATTCAAATGCTCCTACTAAAGATATATATCCTATTAAAGCTACTCACAACTCTATTAATGGCCTTGGTCACATTTGTCACTCTAAAGATGTTGATATCCCTAGCCATGATCTATTTTTATCTCATAAGTCTATCATTGGTCCTTATCCATCAAAGATAAAGTCTTCAAACCTTCCTTCCATATTGGGGTCCTATGCTCCTCCATCTCCTACTTTCACTGCTATCTCATCACCTACTTCTCCAATTATATCTTGAGATCAACAAAGACACTCATCCTTGGTAAATATTCATTTATCTATCCATAGTAAATTGACATATCAACTTATCCATCCACTAATCTCAAGTATTTTGGAAGTAAATTGAATGTTCAACATAGAAAAAATAAATTCAAGAATCATTTCAAAAATTAAGATCACCATGTTCTATCTAATTGAAATGTGAATGCAAAGAAGGACAAAAATTCAAGAGACCACAAGGCTCTACTAAAAAAAGAGACAAATCAAAGAAAATATGAGTTCCTAAATCCATTATTGAAGAAATGCGTGTTGGAAATGTATGTGGGTCTAGGTGACTAAGAGGTAGGGGGTTGAATCAGGAACCAATAAAACTTTAACTTCTATTCGCCAATTAATTCTTCATAAGATATTCTGATCTAATTGTATGCATGAAATACTGAAAGCAATAAAAAATTCATAACACTTGACACAATATTTTTTAACCCAAAAACCTTCCAAATAGAAAGTAAAACAAGGGTGGGGATGATACCCACAAGCTTAATGACTACAGTATAAAGTTGGCCTATTAAGGCTTATAATTGATCAATTCTAGTGATCTTCCCTCTTAGGAGTAATAAGGACTCTTATGTGTACCCTGTGAAAGGATTTATACAATACAATGAAGTATACAATTAGTTAGGAGATTTAGCATAAGACTATTAAGTCCACCTTATTAGAGGATTTGACTAATGCACCTATTAGGATGAACTAGTAGTTGATCTTTGATCTACAAATTTATTTGATATATGATATTCCTTTGATGTAAAATGATCATCTTGGTATGATAGATGAGACTCTGCTTTCCCTTATACTACTTGTGGCCTTTGTCTTCTAATTCACATTCATTCTACTTCTTCCTTATTACACTCTTATGTTTGGATATGATAAGATGTAAATTATATATATACAAATCCAATTAATTACCTTTTGGAGTTGAGTACAACACCAAATTCAAACAATCTTCACTAATTTAGCTTACTCCTGTGACTCTAGTTCAAAAGACCATTGGGGTGATATTCTGACACTCAACAATACTGTCAACTTGGAAAGCTTTGGCATTTGGTTGAAATTGGTGCTTGGTCCACATTGATCACTAGAGAGTAGCCACAAACTTGGTTAGCATTGGATGAATCAATGAAAACTAGAGAACTCAGTAGATACCAAAAGGCTCAGTTGACAATATAGCTTAGTCAACACTACCTTCCTTCTACTTGGTTAACATGACTAAATTGATAGACACCACTAGCTTAGTTAACACTACATCTTACTTGGTTTACACTCTAAAGATTAGTAGACTTTGTGAAACTTGGTAGTAATGTAGCCAATCAAACTAATTAAGTGTTTAGTCACTAACTAACAAAAGGTTTGACCATCAGGTCAACAATTGCCCCCTTTGGCATTAGTGAAAAAAGCACTTATCATACCAACATTATGAATAATCAAAAAATGACTAAAAAATCACCCTATCAATATGCTTTGGTCTGCAACTCAGCTTTGACTACTGTACTAACAACTTGGTAGATACTGACTCTATTTTTGAATTTTCAAAATTGTTTTTGTAGCTTTGTTGTACATAACTTCATTTCCCCCTTTCCATATTTCCCTTTGGATGTCCTTCCATATATACACATATGCATTGTATTGTATGATAATAACTATTTCCTCTTGATTTTGACACAAATGCCAAAAATGCATATTTACAAGGTAATACCAAAATGTAAAAGGAAATCACTATGTACCTTCAAAATTATGGACATGGTTTTGTCCCAATTATCTTGCAAAAATTTGGAAGCATGCAAAGCTATCTAAACTTTTGCTGATAATTCCATCATGTGATCAACAATTGAAAAATTGTTGTCATGGATTAATGTTTTGGCATACAAAATATTTTTTTGCATTACATCCATTTTGGAAATTATCATATTGTAAATAACTACTAGTGTATCCCTTATCCTAGCTTCTTCCCTCAACAATTCTTCTTGTAATTTTTTTAGCTACATGATTTTTACAAAATGTGTAGAACTAGTGGTAGGTTCAAGTAACAACTGATGTGCACTTGCCTTCAAATTAGTATCCATCTATGAAAAATTATCCTTTATTTCCTTGGTTAATTTTGATGTATCACTCAACTTAACAAATAAAGAAACAACGATATTTACATAATTTTCAAAAGTAGAAAGAATGGTGGACAATTCCACTTTATCAATGGCAATATTTTGTAATACTTTCTCCAAAACTCCTCTCTACCCTCTGCAAAAGTTTTTCTTGTTCACTCAATTATTCATTAAACTTGTGAACAATATCAAAAAGTTAATCCAAAATAGGTTTCTTCTCATTAACCTCTATTCTAAGTGTATCAACAAATATGCCTTTAATGTCTTCAAGCACTTGATTTTAATTCTTCCTTTCTTCTTTGAGCTTCTACTATCTAGCTCTTTTCTTCCATATCTCACCAAGGGTATCCATTTGATCAAGATATAGATTGGAGAGATCCCAATATAGTATAAAAATGTCTTTATCTAGATCAATTTCATCATTAGAGGCTTCTACCTCTTTACCCTTTTCTTTTTGAGTAGTAGAAGGAATAATCTCCTTTCCTTTTCTCAGTTGAAGCTTAACCTCAACTATCATTGCACTTGCAATAGTTGAAACAACATAGTAGAAAAAAAATTTCTCAATAGGGAAATAGTAGTAACAGAAGGAGAACTTACTATTCCTTGCTAAGACTTAGTCTAGCATGTTGCTGAGAAGAGTGGATCCTAATACTTAGTAGATGAAGTGGTGGAATCAACACTCATCATTGCACTTGATAGAATTGCCCCAATAGTAAATTGGATGCTTGGTGGAATAATTTTTACCTCATTTGACTTGGTAGCAGCCTTCTCTAATCTAGATGGCACTAAGGCTATGCTCAGAGAGAGTGCGAGGGAGGCCATTACCTCTACTACTATCTTCTTAAGATCTGAGTCTTGAATACTCTATATTTTAGGAAGATCTCAACTTTCTACTTGATCATTTTCATCTTCTTCATTATTTCCTTCTACATTATCTATCTCTTCATCATCTTCCTCCACACCCTCTTTCTCACAATCATTTTCATCATCAATTTGTACAACCTCCTTAGTAGGTTGATGTAATACATATATGTTTTTCCATGCAACTGTGTTTGATTTCACAACTAATTCAATATCTTTTGACATAATCAATAATGCATTAAACCTAGGAATTAGTTTGTATTCATTATTTTTCAATGCTTCCTTTACTTCCTTGTCAGAAAGATTTGGCATTATCTTTCTTAAGATTCTTTCTTTGATATCTCTAGCAAGATTTAGTGCATTTTCCCATTGATGTGTAACAACCTTTAGTAAGATATTAGGAACTTGGTTTATCAATTGCTCTGGAGAGTACTTTCACCTAGCCATTTTAGCCACTAAGGCTTCTTAAATTTGCTTATGTTCTTCCTTAGTTCTTGATTGATACTTTAAAAACATGAGATCAGACATACCTCCACCATCTTGTAGTCTTTTCAGTCTTTGTTCAAAGGTGGGGGCATACATTTTGAATGTAACTTGTTGGTCTTCATCTTCTTCTACATCATCCTAGAATTTTAGCTTCTTTGTAGATTTTGTAGGTCTTCTTGTGAATGCTACAGGAGAGGACCTTTTAGCTCTTGAAATTGTAACCTTTCCCTTTTTCTTAGGAGGCTCTTCTTCTTTTGGTTTTTCTTCTTCTACATGTTTCTCTTCTCCTTCCTCTTTTTCTAAGTCATATCCCTTACCTTCTGTCAGTAGAAGAGGGGAGCTAGATTTCTTGCTCTCCTTTTGAATTTTCTCCACCTATTGTATTCCTCTTTTCAAAGCTTGAGCTAGCTTAATTTCCAAATAAATTTTGGTTTTAGCCTCTTAATAGATGCCAAAGTATGGTTCCTTAGGGTCTACTAGCTCATTGATAAGATCCTTAATGATGTCTCTTGTGTCATCAATGTTTACCTTATATCCAAGAAGTTTTACCCATGCTATTCTTGGCCTAACTACCTGAATATGCACCTTGTCACAATCCACAAGAAAACATATATCTTGTTGTTAGTCATCAACTAGCTTTTTGGGAATTTTAAATCTACTCTACATTCTCTCCATAAATGTCTCAAAGTATGCATCCATGATGCCCTCAAAATTGTCACCAATTTCAGCTATAAAATCATTTATTTGATAAATAATAGGTCTATCTTTCTTCCAAACTACAATGACTTTGGAAGGGAAAAACTATTGAACATAAAAGAATAGATAGGTTAAGAGTGATCCAAACTTATAAGGATTTTTCCTGGATGCTTGGATGTTCTCAATATTATTTCTTAGCTAGTTTACTTGCAACTCAAAAAGGTCAAATGATAGGTTGTTCTTGACCATCTTGAATGCTAAGTCAACATTTTCACAAGAAACACTATTCAATCTGCTCAAAATGTAGATTTTGTGTGCAATCACATGGATTCTAATCTTGATTTCCATGTCTGTGACTTCAACTTCATACCTCTTCCATCCCACTCAGTAAGAGTCTAATTTTCTAGTTCAACCCGACCTAGGGTTTTTGTTATCTTTTCTTTACTAAGCATTGACAACCTAGTAACTCTATGAATCATTTTCTTTGTTATTTGTATAGGTCAATCAAGCAAAAATTTCATGTTGTGGACATGACTTAGGATAAATCTAATCCATTTGATTTGGAAATCCCTTGGCATATGGAAAATGTGAGTTAAACCTATTTTCTCCAAATGCTTATGCTTGGGATTCATACTTACATCCATACATAACTCATATGTTTGATTCATCTCAAAAGTACCCAATTCAAAAATTGAAAAATGATAGAATGACCTAATGTCATGAATCAAAATTATCTCTAGAGGGATTTGCGAATGAGATATGACTAGATCTAGTTCCTTTGTGATCACTAGACATAGGTTGAATGCTAGGGTTCTAGGTTCAATACCTCTAATCAACATCTCAGAATCTCTCTTTACTTTTATGCTAGATGAAGAAACCATTACACTTGGTAATTGATTGATAAAACCCTCAAAAACTTTGCACCAAATCACTTTAAATAATTATGGGGCTTAGGAATACTTTTCTCTATTTTCTCTAAAATTTGTGATGAAGAATAAAGCTTTTGATTTCATCTTTTAACCAAAAATTGTCTTCAAGATGCCATTAATTCATTGTACAATAACCAACTCAATGAAAACCTATTTAACTTGGTAGTCATATGATTCTTGGTTAAGCCTATCAAATTGGTATGCATCATCAACATTTAGTTGAGACTCCAAACTCATCATTTGTATCCAAGCTCGGTTAGGTCTGGCAATAGGACATTGCTTGGTAAGGTCTTGAGATATTACTTCAACTATTATCTAACTTGGTGATCCTAGTGTATCTAAAATACTGATTTGATCTTCTCACTTGCTAACTAGAATTGATATGAGATGACTCCTTTGAATCATAGCTCCAGTGATTTCCACGGTTGACTAGTTTGAAATGGTTGAGGTACCCAACTCATTGACTTGGGTGTCAACATTTTCAAGACTTTGATTTCTATTCTTTGAAGATTTCTTTATGCATTTCTACCTCATTTGACTTCTAATTTTTTAAACCTTTTCTTTCTTCTCATCTTCAACTTTACCTTAGTTCATATAGTTTCTAGCTATATGTCCAACTTCTATACATACATAATATCTCTTTGTATGGTCTCTCTTCCTCATGTGAGTTCTTATGCAATTTGGTCCAATATGGCCATGCTTACCACATAAGTGACATCTACACCATGTGTTATAATCCCAACTAGAGATAGCTTTCACAATTTGTTCTGCTGGATTCCATTTCTTGGTCTTACATTTTGAAGAGTTGTGCCCTTGTTTGTTGCAATTAAAAAACTTTCCTTCAAACTTAGATTTCTCTATGCATTCACTTTCTCTGTGTCCTAGCTTGTTACAACTATAACATTTTCCACTAAATTTTGATTTCTCATTGCTCCAAGACTTGTTTGATGTATTCCCTATCTTTCCACGATGATTATAGGTAGGCCTTTTGTTCTTTTGAGCTCATCCTGAGATGATTCACCT
Organism: Cupressus sempervirens; assembly: GCA_028749045.1. NCBI lineage: Eukaryota > Viridiplantae > Streptophyta > Pinopsida > Cupressales > Cupressaceae > Cupressus > Cupressus sempervirens. The sequence continues at coordinate 698,542,739 of CM053791.1, forward strand.
TCATCTTTACATCCTAATCCTTCTTTACCTTTTTGTCTAAATTGAGTTTGCTTGTCCAATTGATTTATGCTTTTTTGAGATCCCATTATCCTCTCATTTTTTGTCATCAAGTTGATAAGCTCTTGATTTGCATAATTTGTTTGATTGATCAAATATTCTTGCTAAAGAGATCAGTGATGAATTTCATTATTCTTTTCTTCTATCTTTTTAGTTAGCAATATTTTATGTTCTTTGTCTTTGTCCTTTTTCTTCCCAGTCTTCATACATTCTGACTAATTGAATTTCTTGTTCTCTTTTTGGTTTTCTAACTTCTTCATGATGAGTAAGATTCTTTTCAAGTAGATCTTTGATTGTTTCATCAACTTCATCTGAACTTCTATCTTGGAAAATGTCTTCAATTATTTCTTCAATGTAGAGATTGTCATTCATTTGTGCTATTATGTCTTTTCTTCTTTTCAAGGATTGAGAGAGTTGCTCCTTTATTTTCTTGAATTGATCCATGGCTAGTTGTAGATCCAAATTTTTATTCTCAATAACTTTCCCTAGTCTATCCACTTCCATTGCCTCTGATATTTTCTCAAGTTGCTAAACTTGTGATGTGAGAAAAAAAATTCTTTGATACTAATTGTTGGAAATGTATGTGGAGCTAGGTGATTGAGAGGGAGGTGAATCAGGAACCAATAAAACTTTAACTTCTATTCACTAATTAATCCTTCATAAGATATTATGATCTAATTGCATGCATGAAATACTCAAAGCAATAAAACATTCATAACACTTAACACAATATTTGGTAACCCAAAAATATTCCAAATAGAAAGTAAAATTGAGGTGAGGATGATACCCACAAGCTTTATGACTATAGTATATAGTTGACATGTTAAGGCTTATAATTGATCACTTCTGGTGATCTTCCCTCTTAGGAGCAATAGGGATTGTTAGGGTCCACTTTGTGAAAGGTTTTATATAATACAATGAAGTATGCACTTAGTTAAGAGATTTAGTATAAGACTAGTAAGGCCACCTTGTTAGAGGATTTGATTGATTCACCTATTAGGATGACCTAGTAGTTGATCTCTAATTTGCAACTTGTTTTGTTGTATGAGATTCCTTAGATGTAAAATGATCACCTTGCTATGATAGACAAGACTCTTCTTTCCCTTATACTGCTTGTAGCCTAATTCACATTCATTCTACTTGTTCCTTGTCATAATCTTATGTTTGGACATAATAATATGTATTACATATATACCAATCCAATTAATTACCTTATGGAGTCGAATACAACACCAAATTGAAAACAAATTCAATAAGTTGGCTTACTACTATAAATCGGTTCTAAATATCACTCAGGTGATATTCTGACACTTGGAAACACTATCAACTCAAAAAAATATGGCATTTGGTTGAAATTGGTGCTTGGTCCACATTCATCACTTGGGAGTAGGCATGAAATCAATTAGCATTGGGTGACTCAATAAACAATAGAGAACTTAGTAGATATTGAAAGGCTCGATTGACACTACAACTCAGTCAGCACTACCTTCCTTCATCTTGGTTAACACAACTAACTTGGTGGACACTACTAGCTCATTTAAGAATACATCCTACTTGGTTTACACTATATCTTAGAAATAGATAATACTGAGGGGTGGGGTGTGAATCAATACTTTCAATCTTTTTACCCACAACTAAATATTATTAATTACTTTTCCACATGCATAAGAAAGTAAACCAATAATGTTGAACAGTATAAACAACCATACATAAAGAGAGATCATAACACCATATTTTTTAAACTAGGGAAACCCTAGCCAAGGGAAAACCCCAATGGGGGTGAAACCCACTAGATGATTCACTATATAAAGAATTTGGTTAAGGATATTGACCCTATTAGGAATCTATGAAGCATGTATAGTGTCTCAAGTCCCTGTTAGAAGATTAGGCCTTGTTAGAAGCCTCAATCCTATTAGGAGTTTCTTCAAACCTATTAGGAGTTGGTGGATCATATACAAATTTCTACAAGTAGATTCCACTACCCTAACATGCAACTATACAATGAGATCTTCAAGAAATAAGTATACATACAATTCTGAGATACTTGCTGTACTTCACAAATCTTCTGATTAACAATTCTTCATACAAGAGTGACTGTGCACAACCTAATCTACATCATATCTAGTATAATAATACTTTTCATCATATATCACAATGTCACATTCACTTGTTACTCTCATTCACAAGATCATATCAACTTTGCAATCACTGATCATGCATCATTATCATCATATCTTTGTTCTTCTTCTAACTTCACAAATGGATTTCTTTTCTTGTACCAAACATACTATTAAATTCTTCTTTAGTTGGCTCGCACAAAATTATTAGAGTTGGATCATAAAGAAATAATAATTAAAAACAATAAACCAAGTTGTTAAACAAGTTTTGCTAATATGCTCTGTTCTGGGCTATGCCATCACTGCATCACTAATTCCTTCATAACTCTAACTCAATTGATTGTATAGACATGCACACTGGTATAGGTCATCATTATGATGTCATTCATCTTTTTTTAACTAAGTAAAAGAATATTCTAAGGGAATATTCTATTATCATCAAAATTGTCTTGCTATTGTAACATTGTCTGATACTTAGACAATTTTCCTTTGCAAATGAATAGGGCTAATCTACAAAACAAATATGTTAGCACAAATGACAGCCATAACTTACCTTATTTGATTGATTAGACATATTTCCAACAATCTCCCCCTTTTACATTGATGGAAACATTCTGGGAAAATTAGCTAAGTCCCAAACATGTTATCATACCAATAAAAAACAAGTAACCATAACATAGTTTAAAAAAACATTGTATTTATGTTATGAAAGAGGTTACATCCCTTATAACTTCCTATTACAAATTATTGATCCCACTTGCAATTATAATTAATTATAATGCAATATTCCATATATCTCCCCTTTTGACATCAATGACAAAGCTATCAAAAAGAGACTATCAAAAATTCGGTAACTACATCAAAATTGGAAAAGAAATCGCTAAAATTTGTTTTCAACTGCGCAAAGTGTTTCTTCCAACTATCCTTGAGTGCATCAGATACACTAATAAGCATGCATAAAACATAAGCTACCAATTCTACTACATTCAGGTTTGTAGAAACAAACTTGTCATATGAAGATTTTGCTGACAAACATTCTTTCAATTGGATTTTCAACAATGGTATCTGAGGGAATAAGTGTTCTCTTAAAAGAGTGAATCTCTTCAGAGTTTTCTCTTTTTCTGCTTGGATTTCCCTTATGCTATCATGAAGTATTTGCATTATGTGCTCAATTATGTCAATCTTCTGATTCTACTTCAAAAAGTTGTCAGTGACCATCCAAAGCTCAATCACTTTTTCCTTGATCTAATCATCAAATTCTCGCAGATGAATGTATGCTAAGTTGCACTTAGCATAAGCCTATTTTCCTTCCTCTATAAATTGCCTCAATTCCTTAATACATATGCTCAAAGTTTCTATGTCATTTCTCATATTAATGCACATGGTGTTGAGGCATTTACCATCATGCTCTATTTGAGCCATTTGTGAGTGTTGTGAACTCATCATCAAAAGCTTTGCACAAAATTGTTGCACGCTATTGAATATCTACAACGATGTCAATAGGGCTTACCAATTTCTCTATTCTTTTCAAAACCAAAGTCAAAGTCTTCTCAATTGACCTGGCTGATTTCTTCTTCTTAAGAATTTTACTTAAAGAAGATATAAGATTCTTTGCGTCACCTTCTTCATTAGATTGGACTATTGCTACTACTTGGGTAGGAGGTGTGGAAATTGCTACTACTACTACTACTACTATTACCTTTGCTACTTGAGTAGATGGTGTTACTACTACTAATGTTAAGGGTACATTTAAGGTCTTAATCTTTTGTACATCTTCTTTTGTAGGCTCTTGATCCTTTTCTTCATCAAAGCCTCTATAATATACAATATTGCCAATAATCCTAGTACCAAAATCCTTGAAAAGATCCTCTATTTTGTCAATTTTCACCTTAGTGTTATCTATTTGCATATATTCACTATTAATACTAATATGTGGTGAAGGACTTGGTGTAGATGCTAGTTCAGAATTGTAAGGAGGACTTCTTTCTATAGGACTGGCTTCCTTTGTCTATGCACACTCCTTAGGTTTCTAGCTTGCCTCCTCTAGTTGCACACTTTCTTTGGGTATCTAGCTTGCCTCTTCTATCTACGCACTTTCTCTAGGCATCTAACTTACCTCCTTTACCTGTGCACTTACCTTAGGCATAGAAGACATGTATGAAACTATAACCTCTTGAGTTTCCTTATTAAATTCCTCATAATTTCCTCTCATGAGGAGAATGGATCTCTTCTTATGTCTTAGCAATGGTGCTATACCTTTCAAAATTTCTTTCACTTCCATGCTTTTCATCTTACTAATGTCTTTGCTTCTTGATCAACCACTTCAATTGGTCTATTACTAGTTTCTTCCTTAGATTTAGATGAGCTAATCTGCAAAGTTCTTCTCATTTTTCTTAGGCCACTAGTAGTCTACTTCACTCTCCTTTTAGGAGGGGTTATGGTCCTTTTAGACTTTCTTGTAGCAGGTCCTTCTTTTGTCTTTACCGATTTCTTAAAAGGTAGCTTCTACGTAACTAATGCATAAGGCATAGTAGGTGTCTGCACACTTGTTTGGGCAACTATGACCTCTTCAGTAGGTCCTACTACTACAATGGGTGTAGGGATCAAAAGCTCATATTGGTCATTGACCTTCATTTCCATAGCTACTCCCTTTACCTCATCAAATTCTTTCCTAGTCATTTTAGATTCTTTCAAGGTAGACTCAATTACTTTCTCCACTTTTTTCTTGGAATCCTTCATTACTTAACTAGTTTTAACTTCTCTCATTTTCTCAAAATATGTCCCCTATCTAGGACATTTAGAATCAACTTTAGAATGAAGGATTATTTGCACATAACCTTAAATCAATTCCTCACTCTTCTTATATCCCATGGGTTTGATGAATTTTACTTGAGGAACTACTGCCTCCATACATGTGAAATCTATCTCAACCTTAAAACACAATTCATCCTCATGCTTCTCTACTAGTACAGGAGGTATCCTATAACTTTTCTTCATTTCAACTTGGAAGGTTTTCATTATTCCATCAATATCACTATCCTTGACTACTTTAGGTCTTGACCTATATGCTTGAGTGATTAGCTACATTACACACTCATTTTCATTCCAATTTGAGATACTAGGAAACTTCTTAGTAGCATAGAAAAATATATGTGTCAATACAGATTCAAATCTAAAAACTAAACTCCTTGATTTCTTGATTCTAGATATGTTGTCCACCAATTATGTTCTGATAATATCACACATATTAACCTCTTCACTCTTACTACCAAGTAAGCTGCATGAAGAAATCCTACAAGTATTGAATCTATCCTAGGTCCATGATTATACTTATATCCCAAAATCTTACAAATGAGTCTTACTCCATCATCTTGAATTGAGTTAACTTTCATGTTTCTCCCATTGAAATATGTGTTGACATTTACCTCAACAAGTTTGCAAACATTCTTAATGTTTACTGGGTTACTACCTTGATTACTTAGACCTGTGACCTTGTGAATTAGGTCATTTTCAATACACACAATAGAATCTCCCAACCATAGAAAATCATCATATACTCTTCTCAAAATTATCCTTGTCCATTTGTTGTTATCAAAATCCATGTAGAACATATGCTTAACTAGGTTAAGACGTTCTAGGTATCTATGTTCAGGTTTCAATGATAAGTCATTATTACACATCTTCTTTAATTCCTTATGAATCTCTGAGTCACCTATTCTTTCAATTTTACAGTGAATATATCCTCTGATATCCTTGACATGAAGAACATTTTGTGAAACTTGTGAAAATGCTCCAATGGGGTCATCGAGTAAAGAAACAAATGGGTATTTCTTGAAATTGTACCTAGGCCTATTGCTTATACTAAATACTTCATGTTTTTCCATTCTTGAAAGATAATGCTGAATAATTCAGAAAATACCTCAATTTTGTGTACTAGGGTTATCGGTGACTTCACATGATTGTAGGCCTCGTAAATTCTCCAAATCTTGCTTTAATCTTGCACACAAACTTCACACAAGAAAATGATGTATGCAAGTTAGTTTTCATTCTTTAAATCTTTCACAATATGTACTTCACATTAAATGCATGTTTGCCACTAGTTCATCATACTATCTCTATGCAACAAAGAGTTTAATCTTCTTATATATCCTCATCTTGACATTATCAAGCAATGCACACTTCACTATAGACTTCTCTCAATTTCTACTACATACTATCAACTACACCACCTTTGATGCTTCCTCTAGCATCAGTTATCAACAATTGATACTCTATTTTACTGAGAATGCTCAATTCTGGTAAGAAAAGTCACAAAAAAATAGTGACTTCATTGTCTTTTCAGGTACATCTTCTATAGCTATATGAGATTTTTTTGGTTCCTTTGCTTTTACAAATGATTCCTTTAATTCATTTTTCTATTTCTTCATTTCTCTCTTCAAATTGTCATCATTTCTTCTATTGTTCCTTCTATAGTTCTGATTCCTTTTTGGGTCTCTTCTGTCCATTCTACAAAATGTTATGTGTGTCCAAAGTTATTACATAGCTAACATACATGTACATCTCTTTTCTATTCATTCATCTTGTCATCAGGTGTTCTATAATTTCTTGCAATGTGTCCAAGATTGTTGCATCTATAGAAAACAATCTATCTTCTTTCTCCACTTTCATTGTTGTGAGATCTTTTTCTATTTCCTACATGGTTAGTGTTCCTATGCATCCTACTATTTGCATTATCACTATCAAATTTAGGATTCTTACAATCTATTACATAATGACCATATCCATGACAATTATGACAATAAAATTTTGAAATAGGTTTGAAAGGTTTACCTTTGTAATTGGCTTCAATATGTTCAGGTTCATCACACCAGGCAAAATATTCCTTTCTTTTCTTGTCCATATCTTGATTAGATTATTTATCTTTCTTAGAATAAGTGACATTCTCTCTGTCCTTGGGTCTATCATCTATCTTGCTTATATCCTTATTTCTTTTAGGAGAATCAGGTTCTTTTCTCTCAACAAATTTCTTGGTTGATTGTCTAAGAAAGAATCCAAGTCCAATCTTATCATAATTGGGTATTTGTGCACATATTTGTTCTTCAATCTTATCACTGTTGGTACATAATTTTTGAAGTTTCTTCTTGGTTTGTACCAACTCACCTTTCACAATGGTGTTTTATTTTTCTAATTTTGCATACTCTGACTTAATAGATTCCAATTCAGATGTTGCCTTGCTTAAGTAGGATCTCAGATCTGCATTTTCAGCTTTCACTTCAGAATCAATATTTCCTCCATTTTTCGTAAGACTTAGTTTAAGTTCAACTATCTTTAACTCATGTTTAAGGATCTCATTTTCTTTCTTTAGATCTTCAATGTGATAATCACTGGTCTGATTATTAGATCCTTTTTGTTTTAGGTCATCTATTTTGTCCTTTAATTCACCAATGTAGGCTTTTGCATCCTTGTATCTATCTTTAAGGCCATCTCTTTCATCAATAAGAAGATCAATTTGTTCAAGTGTTTCTTCAAGATTCTTCTTCAATTGTTCCATATCCATACGGATCTTATTCAAGCTATTAAGCCTTTTTTGAATAACTAAGCTCAGATACAAATTGTTAGAAATAGATAATACTGGGAGGGGGGGGGGGTGAATCAGTATTTTCAATCTTTTTACCCACAACTAAATATTATTAATCACTTTTCTACATGAATAAGAAAGTAAACCAATAATGATGAACAATATAAAAAACCATACACAAAGAGATATCATAACACCATATTTTGTTAACTAGGGAAACCCTCGCCAAGGGAAAACCCAGGTGGGGATGAAACCTACTAGATGATTCACTATATAAAGAATCTGGTTAAGGATATTGACCCTATTAGGAATCTATGAAGCATGTATAGTGTCTTGAGTCCTTGTTAGGTGACTAGGCCTTGTTAGAAGCCTCAACCCTATTAGGAGTTGGTGGATCATATACAAATGTGTACAAGTAGAGCCCACTACCTTAACATGCAACTATACAATGAGATCTTCAGGAAATAAGTATACATACAATTCTGAGATACTTAGAAAATTTTCCTTTGCAAATGGATAGGGCTAATCTACAAAACAAAAATGTTGCTACAAATCACAACCATAATTTACCTTATTTGATTGATTGGACATATTTCTAACACTGTGAATCTCAATATCAATGTAGCCAATCAATTTGATTAAGTATCTAATCACTAACTCACAAAATATTTGACCTTTAGGTAAAAAATGTGATCTAAAAAATCCAAAGGAAATGAAAAATCAAAAGTTTTATGGTCCCAAGTCTTTGTTTAAAGACTTGAATCTTGAAAATAAATCAATGTTGACATTAAAGCTTGCAAAGGCTTCCACTCCATCTTCTTCAAAAAATATTTCTTAAAAGCTTTTGAAGTCTTCCACTCCATCTTTGTTCAGAATTACTCTACCACCTCATGCATCTAAACCTCAATCTATTTCATTCATGATTACTCCATCATTCCATTACCCTTCAAGGTGTGTGTCAATTTTTTTACCACTTTCTCACCCACACTTACCTACTATCCATACTCCTACCTTTCCAAGGTATGAATTCTTACCCTCCATATACTTTTTATACTATTATCTCCCTTCCATAATCCTATCATCTTTGAGAATACATTTCTATGTTCTTGGCTTATTATGACTTAGTCTTCTAATAGGATTACTATCCATTCTATCTAAACATTTAAAAAGAAAAAATAAAAGAAAAGAATAGTACCTTCGTAGCAAAAGTAAAGAGACATAAATATATCCTCTAGTGAAAACCACTTCTTGTGACACCTTGGATAAGTACCATGATGAAAACCTCGCAATCAGGCATCATGCATTATTCTTCCATCTTTCTACTTTGATCTTGACAAAATTGAGCTATCCTTGAGCATCAACTATCTTATCCATCATCTTCCCTAATATGATCTTTTTCATTTACTCATAGCCTTCATATCTAGATTAATTCTTATTTCTCTAACTTATTTCTACCTTATCTAGCTGACATCTTGGTCTTGATCACTATAAATATAAAAACGTGGTTCTTGAGAGCCTCTTGACACATCATTCTTTTGAAATATATTATTTCATAACCTTATCATTTATCCTATATGTCACCTCGCTTATTAGCTTCCACTTCTTATCCTATATGATATCTTTCTTATTGGCTTCCTCTTTTTATCCTATATACTATCTTTCTTATTGTCTTTAACAACTTATCCTACATGCTATCTCCTTTCTTGGCTTTGTTAGCTTATCCAAAAACATGCTTCATATGGCTATTTTCCCTAGCTTGGGTACTCTTGAGGAGTCTATCCTTGAGGATCACATTCATCTCACTTCATCCTTCATTTCTTATCCATATTATCTACCTTTCTACTTCATCATATCCTACACCTTGCTACACATTGGGAAAAAATGATGTGATATTTATTTGGAGCTAGTAATTTTTTCCAAGTAGTGAAAACATGGAAACATGTGCTGCGTGAGACCCTTGCACCTATGTCTATCAATATCTCTCTTTACGCTCATGAAATATTTTACTTCACTTTTTTTTTTTTCCTTTTCTATCTTGGAAGTGACTCTTATCTACATCTAGAGGGTACAGACTATGCGACTTATCTAAGTTTTCTTGTTACACTAGTGTTTCTTTGGTAGCTCGCTAAAAAATATTTTCAACACATCTCTTGAAATCAAGTGTTTTTCAACATTTATCAAATACTTTAGCTACAACCTAAGATGTTGTAATACTTCTCATTGGCACATTTAAGTCCTAAGGAGGTAGCCATATGACTTCTACACACAAACTTAAACATTAAACTAGTGGAGACATATTGGCTTATTTTCTTTGTGTGCTATCTATGATAATTTTAGTACTGACTGTTCCCTCCCTAATATTCTCTTGAGAATGTCATAGAATCAAGGATTGGGGACATGGGGCATGCTTTCTTTTTCTTTCTACATGTGGGTGTACCTTGTTAATCTTAGGCTTTGTGAGTATCTTTCTTGTTCCACTTGACACCTAGGATATATAATGTTACGTCCTTGTCCATTTTTTGTAAGTGCATGCTTATAGCCATCTTTACATTTTGTGTCTTGATGAAAGTATAATATTTCTACATTAATTCTATGGAATATGACTCCACTATCATCTTGACCTTTATGTCTTTCATGCATAGGTTGGGTTCCCACATACCTATTTGATATAGATCATATCCATATATTCATAGTTCTGCTAGTGATGATTGTATGATCTTTTGATGTTCCTAAATAAGGAGCAATGATTAAAAAAAATAGGACCTACTTATATAACCCTTGAGATTGTACCTTTGCATACTAGCTTGTATTTTATGGTTCATTTTAGCTCAGCTTTCATTTGGATGTTGAGATTGTCTTCTTTATCATTCATGGACATGTTTGTCAATTGCATTCATCTTCTTGATTCTCCTAGATTATGTCTTCTTGATTCATCTTCTTTTTATCTTATCATCTCAGTACTTCTCTTTTCTATCTTGTCATCAAAAGTGTTAATGATATCATCACATCTATCTATCCTTTTGGACCCCTTATATAACACTTTGAACTAATTTGTGAACTCCTTGTATTTATGAAAAAATTGTACCCTTACCTAATTTTGATATTTTGGATCCATTTTTGGGATCAAAACCAAAATCCAAGTTAACCTTTCTGGTTAAAATTGTATTTAATTATTTTCCTTCTTCCACATAGTTGGTTGACTTTTTGAGGCCTAATATTCAAATCTTTCCAAGGCAATCTTCACTTCTTCATCATTTTTACTCTTTTTCTCTCTTCTTGTTCATTTCATTTGATTTCACTTCACCCTTACTCTTTCTTTGACCTAATACCCATGTTTTATTTTTCTTGGTCAAATTTTTTCAAACTAGGGCATATGTTCATTGCCTGGGGTCACTCTTTGGTTGTACTTACTTATTTTTCATCATGGATCTTTCTTTATCTTGATTTGATCAAACACCACTTATTTATGCATCTCCTCTATCTCCTTTTGATTATGATATTGAGGGTGCATGAATATGCTATCATTGCTTTACTTTACTTATATTTTGGTTTCGCTATGGCTATCTACCTCTCTAGAGCTTAAACTTGACCTTTCAATTTTCTCTTGGTCTATCTCTCTCCTAATATTCAGTCTTGTTTCTTATTGACTGTGCATTCTAGATTTTCTATCTTTCTATGCTTCATTCTTTGGAGCCATATTTTGAACTTACTTTCTATTTTCTTGTCTTCTTCATTCTTTGACTTAATGTGTTCCCATATTGATCATGCACTATTTAAATAGGAACAAATTTAATCACCCAAAAATGGTCATCTAGACTATAAGACCCCTATCTAACATCTTTGCATAATTTATTCATTGCTTATTCTTGATCAAATTACCACTTTTCTATTTATTCGATTATAACCTATGGTTTGACCACTTTATTCTAAGTCTTTATTTAATTGAAAGAACTTACTCCTTTTTAATTAAATGAAATTCCCCAATTTCCACTTATCCTAAGCGTGCACATGAAGTTCAACATTATTCCCATTTTAATAATAAGAGAAAAAAAACATTTTTGTCTACTTATGAAATTACATTTTTCTATGTGAGAGGACGTTGGAAATATAAGAGGAGTAATTGAGAGGCGAGGGTGAATCAATTACCACAAAAATAAATCCTGATCCCTTAGGTGTCAGTACATAACATAAACTTCAGTAAAAATATTGATGCTTGATAAACACACAAGCACTCAGTTAATACTGAAAATCTATTGTAACTCGAAAAATGCTTAACATGCAAATCTTAAGATATCATGTATGATTAACCTTACTTAACTTAGTTTCATACACATAAAATAAATAGCATGAACATAAGTGACACCATGATTTAATGTGGAAACTCAATTTGGGAAAAACCACCAATTGTAGCTAGTTATTGATTTTCACTCTTCTGAACTAAGCCTTGTTAGGAGTAAACCCTATTAAATGTTACAAAACACACTATTAAGTGTGACCCTATTAAAGGATTTAATCACCCTATTAGGAGTGGCCTTGGTAGAGGTTTTGTAGACACTTCAATAGAAATACCACCTTGTTAGAGGATTTACAAATAATCATTAAGACAACTCTGTTAAGAGATTTAGATACTACTACAATGGTTAGAGAGTAACAATGAGATGACCTAATTTTTGATGCAACTAAATTTCTAATTATAGATATTAATTCTAGCTCGTATACTTAATTATTTCTAATCAAATGTATCTTTGCAACTCCACAAGGATATTCTTCTTATCCTTCAAATTTGCTTCCTCTAAGCATATTCTATTTTTCAATACTCTTTTCCACATTCAATCGTCAACTTGACCTTATACTTATACCTTATGCATTGTCAAGTTGACTTGAATACACATTAGAATAATTAGTATTCATTACCTTAGTTGGCTAGAACCAAAAAAGTAATCTATTGAACTCAATATGCTAAAACAAGAAAATCCTTTGTTAGTTGATCCTGCTTGGTAGACACTAACTCATAAATGATTTCCCTATGTTAACCAAGTGAACTCAATTACCAATGCATCTTCAAAAAATTTATTTGGTAACTAAGTGAGCTTGGTTAACATTGGTTCCATCCAATTTTTCTTTCATTAATTGATTGAGCTCAGTTAACATTCATCTTCTTCAAACTTCTCTTTGATGCCCAAGTGAACTCAGCAGTCACAAACTTCTGAACTTGGAAAACTCTAAAATGCTCGGCTGACACAGGAAACTGTCTTCAATGCTTGAGTGAGCCTAACATACATTGTCTAGTAAAGATATGATATTTTGTCTAACATCAAAGACAATACACAATTAACCAATTGTATTCAACAATCTCCCTCTTTGACATTGATGGCAACATAACATGTCATAATAAAATACAATTTTAGAGAAAAAAAAAATAGTATGAAAAATATCCTTAGTTTCATTCTAATTCTCATCCATGAGAACCCCCTCTATCAGTGTGAACTCCCTCTACCTTTAGTTTCTCCCTTTGTCAACAAACTTTGTCTTTATCATCTTCTTTTGATAGAAAACTCTCCCTCTTTTATATCAGACAAAGTTCTTTTTCTTTGACATGTCTTTCCCTCTTTGACATCTTCGAGAAATTTTTTTGTGAAATGACACACAAAATTCTCCATCTTTGACATCTTATGCCAAATACAATATTTAGTGAATATCAATGTACCTAATATACTGATTCATATGCAATCTTCCCTTTTTAATACTGCATCAATTGACTAATCTTCAAATATGCTCTTGTTGATACATCACTAAACTTCATTTAGTGAGCTTTAGATAGGGGAATGACCGATAACTTACCTCTTAGATACAAAAATACATCCTTAGGTAATGGCTTAGTGAATATGTCTATAATTTTTTCTTTAGTATTCACATATTTCAATCTTACCTCTTTATCTTGCACCAATTCTCTTAGAAAATGATATTTTATGGCAATGTGCTTGGTCTTGGTATACATCATAGGATTCTTTGATATATTAATTTCACTGGTGCTATCATAGAAGATAACCATTGGATCCTTGATCTCTACCTTCATACTTGCCAACAATTGCTTGAACAAAACAACATTGGAGCAATTAATTGCTGCTACCACATATTCTGCCTTTTCTATAGATTGAGAAATATAGTTATACTTCTTACTTGTCCAAGACACAAGTATTTTATCAAGAAAGAACAACCCACCACTGGTTCTCTTTCTATCATTAACACTTCCTACCCAATTAGCATCTGTGAATGTTTTCAAACTCAAATTGCCTCCTTTTTTGTACAATAATCCAGTCTTTAGTACCCTTCAGATATCTCATGATTCTCTTGATTTCCATCATATGGTTTTCTTTAGGATTTTTTGAGAATCTTGCCACCGTACCAATTGCTAAGGCAATATTAGGCCTTATATGCACTACATATTACAGTTTTCCAATCATTGATCTATATGTGGTTTGATCGACCTCCTTGGAATCATCATTTTTGGAAAGGTTATGTCTAGAAGACATATGTGTTCCGACTGGTTTTGAATCCTCCATTAAAAAAAAATTTAGTATCTCCCTTATATATTTGGATTGAGTAATGTAGATACCATCTTTCTTCTCTTGAATTTGTAATCCAACAAAGAATTTTATCTCTCCAAACATGGACATCTCAAATTATTTACCCATCTCTTTTGAAAAAGCTTTGCATAAATCATCATTTCCAGTAAATAAAGTGTTATCCACAAAGATTTCTACCAACATAATTTTCTTGTCTAGCCCTTATTTGATATACAGGTTGTTGTTATCATTTATTATTTGAAAAGCAATATTTATTAAGTAGTTATGTAGTCTTTCATACCAAGCTCTGAGAGCTTTCTTGAAACCATACAATGCTTTGTGAAATTTACAAAGCATATCCTTTTTGCTAGGATCCACAAAACCTTTAGGTTGTTCTATGTTCACTAATCTAGGTTCAAATTCAACAAAAAAACATGTACCTTTCAATTTATTTCTTGTTATTTTTCTATTTGACTTCTCTCCAATGATCTAATTAGGTGAATGGTGCCTTCTGAAATATCTAGCTAACATAAGTAATTTGGATTTAGACCTTGTTCCACTAGCCTCTCCATGATCTTCTACACCAAGCTCAGATCCCATTGTTTGTGACTCAAGTCCTTCAAGCTTAGTTTTCTCTAGCTACAACTTGGTAGCCTCCGATTATGACTAGGGTCCTTCAGACTGTGACTCGGGTTGCATTGGTTGCAACTCAGTTGCATCTAGAGATTATGGCAACTTGGGAGGTGGGGCCTCCTATTTAGATTTGGAAATGTATCAAGATTATAGTAAATAAACCTTTTGTAATCCTTAGGTTCTTTACTGCTCTCTTCTTCACCCTTTTATGAAAACTCATCAACTGCACTTTCTATAATATTATGAGTGGATAAATTCAAACATTTATATATGTTTTAATCTTGTAGGAGTATCCTAGGAATATACCTCCATCATTGACATCAATTTTACCTTTCCTAGTTTCTTTCAGAATATAATATTTGCTACCAAATGCTTTCAAGTAACTTTTAGCTATGCTCTATTCAAGGTATGCACTGTAGTACTGATTGCTTTCTTCCAGTATTTGATTGCAACACTCTTTTCTATCATCAAAGTTCTTGCACAATCCATGATGGATTTTTTCTTTCTTTCAGCTATACCATTCTACTAAGGTGTACCATAGGCTGATACTTGTCTTTTAATTCCTCTTTATGTGCAAAACTTATTGAACTCATTAGAGATGAATTCACCACCTCTATCTGATCTCAAACATTTTAGTTTCTTTCTAGTTTTTTTTCTACTCTTGCTAGATACCATTTAAACTTGTGAAAGGAATTTGACTTCTCTTTCACATATATTACAGTCATCATTCTAGAATAATCATCAACAAAAAGAATAAAATACCTATCTCCACTATAGCTTTCTATTCCAATAGGTCCACATAAGGTTGTATGAATCAGCTCCAAGACTTCTTCAGAATGATAGTTCTTGCTTTTGAAACTTATCTTTCCTATCTTACCAATTTGACAATTTTTGCATAGGCCCATATCAAGTTTCCTTAGGCTAGGAATACCTCTCACTCTTTTGTTTTTTCTTATCTTTATCAAATTATCAAAGTTCACATGACATAACTTTTTATATGATAACCAACTTTCTTCAACTTGAGTAATGAAATATGAAATTTCACTGAGGTCTAGGTAGAATAGATTACCTTTGGTTTGTTTACCATACCCAACTAGATTCCCTTTTCCATCCAACAACTTGGCCTTCCCATTTATGAATTCTACCTTGAATCCAATTTTATGAAACCATGCCACACTAAGTAGATTATGCTTTAGTCCTTCAACCCAACAAGCATTATCACATCTAAGTTCATTAGTTACTGAGATACAACCTTTTCCTTTTATGCAAAATGGTTAAATTTTTCCAAATCTCACACTTCCTCCATCATAATGTTCCATATGTTCAAACTTTATTTTGTCACTAGTCATATAATGTGAGAAACCACCATCAATAATTCATGTATCAATTTTTCTAACATGAGAGATAAGTGCCATTTTATCTCCTTCATCATCAGATTTATCTTTTACAACAATAAAACAAGATTGAATTTTTAGCCATAAAACTAGATTTCTTACCTTTGTCCTTGTAGTCCTTGAAGTTCTTTAAATCTTTCTTGCCTTTGTATTTTCTATGCTTCTTTTCATCTTTGTCTTCTCTATTTGGACATCTTGCAACAATGTGTCCAACTTCTTCACAAGAGAAACATATCAAAGGAATTTTATCTTTGTAATTTCCTTTGCCTTTGGGATACCTTCTTGCAAGTAATGCATTAATAGCTTCAAGATCATTGTCAACACTGTCTTCCTCTTCACTTTCAGATTTTTTAATTTTTTAATTTTTTGACCTTTTTGGTTTCTTTTTGAGTGATACCTTGGATTCAAATGTAGACTCAAGATTTCTAGAACTAGGAGTATAATTATCATAGTTATCTAGTTCAAATGAAGTCAATCTTCCAACTAGAGTATCCAAAGTTATATTACTATTTGGATCATGTCTCATTTCTTGAATAGAAAACACTTTGATTGCATAGATAGGAAGAAGGGTTCTGGGTACCTTGCTTACCACTATCACATCTTCAATTTTTCCTCCAGATGCTTTGATAGTACTAACACTAGCTTTGATTCTTTCAACATATTTTATGATGTTTTCATCTTCTCTCATCTTCATCTGATCAAAGTGACCTCTCAAGATTTCTACCTTGGCTCTTTTAACATTATCATCACCTCAATAGATGCCATTTAGTTTGGTCCACATGTCATGAGTAGTAGCACATCCTTTGACCTCATCAAATTCAGCATAGTTAATAACTAATGCTATGTCAATCATCACGATATTATGATTTTTCTTTTGAACAATCTCTTCTAGAGTCATTTTTCTAGTAGGAGCTTTCTAAGCAATGTTTAAACATTTCAAACCTAAATCATTGATGGTTTCCAAATGCAACTTCATAAGTTCCTACTATCCTCTGAAGTTATCTCTATTTAGCGTAGTAATCTCTCATCTATAAGACATCCTGATCTTTGGCTTAGATCCTTGAAACCTTCTTTGCAAGCACCAAGACACTCTAATACCAATTGTTGAAAATATAAGAGGAGTAATTGAGAGAGGAGGGGTGAACCAGTTACCAAAAAAATAAATCCTAGATCCCTTAGATGTTATTACATAACATAAACTTTACTAAAAAAATTGATGCTCGGTAAACACATAAGCACTCGATTGATAATGAAAATCTGCTATAACTCAAAAAATGCTTAACATGCAAATCTTAAGATATTATCTCTAATTAAACTTACTTAACTTATTTGCATACACATAAAATAAATAGAATGAACATAAGTGACACCAAGATTTAATGTGGAACCCAAGTTGGGAAAAACCACCAATTGCAACTAGTTACTGATTTTCACTCTTCTGAAGTGAGCCTTGCTAGGAGCCAACCTTATTAAAGGTTACAAAATAAACTATTAGGTGTGACCCTATTAGAGTATTTAATCACCCTATTAGCAGTGGCCTTGTTACATTTCTTTAGACACTTCAATAGAAATTTCACCT
Source organism: Cupressus sempervirens (assembly GCA_028749045.1). Lineage (NCBI taxonomy): Eukaryota > Viridiplantae > Streptophyta > Pinopsida > Cupressales > Cupressaceae > Cupressus > Cupressus sempervirens. The sequence continues at coordinate 698,560,663 of CM053791.1, forward strand.
TGTTAGAGGATTTACAAATAGCTGTTGAGCCAACTCTATTAAGAGATTTAGGTCACTACTAAAATGGTTAGAGAGTAAAAATGAGATGACACAATTTTTGATGCAACTAAATTGCTGATTACAAATCTCAATTCTAGCTTGTATACTTTATCCTTTTTGATTGAATGTATCTTTGCAACTCCACAATGATATTCTTCTTATCCTTCAAATTCACTTCCTCTAAGCATCTTCTATTTTTCAATACTAGTTTTCACATTCAATCCTCAACTTAACCTTATACTTATACCTTATGTATTGTCAATTCAACTTGAACACATCTTAGAATAATTAATATTTTTTTACCTCAGTTAGCTACAAACAAAAAGCCAATCTATTGAGCTCAATATGCACTAAAACAAGAAAATCCTTTGTTAGCTAACCCTGCTTGGTAGCCACTAACTCAAGAATAATTTTCCTGTATTAACCAAGTGAACTCAGTTAACATTACATCTTCACAAACTTTCTTTGGTAACCTAGTGAGCTTGGTTAACATTGGTTCCATCAAAATTTTCTTTCATTGATAGAGTGAGCTTGGTTATCATTCATCTTCTTCTAACTTCTCTTTGATGCCTGAGTGAAGTCGGTAGTCATTGACTTCTAAACTTGGAAAACTCTAAAATTCTTGTCTAACATAGGAAACTATCTTCAATGCTCGAGTGAGCTCGACATACATTGTCTGGTAAAGATATGACATTTTGTGTAACATCAAAGATAATACACAATTAACCAATTTTATTCAACAGAGGAATCTTCTATTTTCCAAATAGCTTTAATTCTCTTCCACACATCTTTTACCCCTTAAACATCACTATTGATGTTTCTTAAGTGAGATTCTTGTGCACATGGATCACTCAAGGTGCATCGTCCACCCTTGATTAAGTCTCCTTTTTCTCTTAATATCATGTATCCATTTATCTTTGAAAGGTATGCCTCTCTCTTCATTCTCTAATCTTATGCTTTGTACTAACATTATGTTGCAAGTTTTCTTAGTGACTTTGGAGTTTTAAAGAACTTGGAGCATTCTTGCATTCTATCTTAGCTTTCGTTTTCCTTTCATCATAGTTTCATGGCATTCTTAGTTTATCCTTATTTATTCTCTATATCAACTCACATATATCTTAAGTAGGAAGGGTTTGTAATACTCTCATTTTTCTAGTTTAACTTGCATTTACATCTCTCATTTAGCTTGCATTGCATTTGCATATTTATTCTTGGATACTGCCATTCTTGCTCTTCTCTTTGGATCTCTCGTTCTATGATGCACTTTGCATGAGTGCATAGCTTTGTTCCTTTAAGATCCAATAAACTACTATTTTGCACATTTTTGTGTCATAGATAGAGATCTATAGGCTGCGTTTTGAGATACCCTCTTTCATGGGTATTCTTGACAGTAGGGATTTATAGAAGTGCCCCTACTTTTTGGTATACAATGGTAGCTTTAGATATAGAAATACTTTAGTTTGGAATTTTTTGATATTAAGGAAGGGGTAGGTTAATATGATGGAAATGGGTTACAATTGATGTTCAACAAAGCTATTTTGTCTTTGGGTTAGCCCCCATTTTGGCTACTTTTAATATTAAAAACATTTTGACTTTTGCTTTCAATATATAAATTCTTTTAGTAGATTTAAAGTTTAGGATTTTTTATTAGTTTACATTTGGATTTATTGTAAATAATGTTAAATTTTGATTAACTAAAGATAATACCATTTCTATCTTAACTCTACAATAATTTATTATAGTTAATGTTTATTATTATTTTTATTGTCTGAGTATAACACAAACAAAAATATATTGAATCTTTAAATAGTTGACTTTTCCAATATTTTTAAATAATTGATTTTTAAATTATTAAAGATTGTATACTTCTTCCTTAATCAAAGATTACTAATCAACTAACTTTTATCAAATATAATATAGATATATTTTTCAATATTACTAAGATAACACAAACTTCAAAGAGCAAATTATAAAAAAAGTATACTTATATTGTAAAACATAGTTGTAATGTTTTATGTTATTTTAAAAAGTTAAATAAAAAATGCAATTATTTGAAAAAATTATAATTTTTAAAATTGGTTTCATAATTAAAATATTTATGTATTTAATATGTTTATTTTCTTAAGAACTAACTTTGAAATAGTGATAATGTGTAAGATTCTTTTCTTAAGAAAAAAACTAATGACATATATTATATTAAATATATAAATATTTTAGTTTATTGTAAAAGTCCATCAAACGAATACTTGAACTTTCTTTAATATTCAACATATATCATATCTAATATATAAATATTTTTATCTTACAAAGTCATCCAAAAAATACTTGAAGTTCGCCTAATAGTCAACATATATTATATCTAATATATAAACATTGTTATCTAATAATGTCAATGGATAAAATACTTAACCTTCCCTAACTTTTAAGCTTAGTTATTTCATTGAAGGTTTTGTATCTTTCAAGTGGCAATAATAAACATATACGCGCTTAATACAACACATGCTATGCAACAATTATAGTTGTTCAAGTAGAACATTTGAATGCAAATTATATACATGACAAGATGGTTTGACAATAATGATATTTAACATCTGATTCAATGTGGTATACATAAAAATTTTCTTTCCATATTGAGCACTACAAAATGAGTTGCATAAACTAAAAGCAATAGTTCTTTTTGAAATAGAAAAACATAGAAAAGTCATCAAAAATTGCCAATAGAGGAGGCATTGGCAGATGTGTTTATCTCTATCTAAGCTTACATCATTCCAAAATTAGTCTATTAGGAATCATGTTTTTCATTTTGGCATGCATGATAGTACTTTTTGTAGTGCCTGCCCCTAGTTCGCATTTTGTTATCATTGTTGAACTCTTTTGGAGCTAGTTTTATGTTATTGGTTAGCAACTTTCTTTTGAGATTATCAGATAATGTGCTATGGATTTAGTTTATTTTGCGATGAGATCACTTGGACTTTATATTTCATGTATGCATGATGATTATTTTCAGTCTTTGCAGTTTTTAATGATGATTAGTAAGATGATTTATTATCATATGTGTTTTATCATGAATACTTACCCCATACTTGCATGTGTATGGTGTGCGTGTTTGCTTTGCATGTCTGATGTGGTTAAGGAAGGGAGTCGTAGTCACCTGCTAGTCGGGATCTACACGATGCACCACTTCCTGCCATTGCCTATTTAGTTTAGTATATATTGTGCTTGTACATGCATGG